>SJYC01135250.1:0-15095 GCA_006408675.1 Madoqua kirkii
AAAAAAAAAAAGCTCATAAAAATAGTAAAGGTATATTTGGCTCTTTCTCTGGCGTTGTGATCTGTGTGGGGGCGCTACCGAGGCAGTTCCCTCTGTTTGATTTCCTCTGTTTGCTGGTCTCTTCCCTGTCTGTGGGCCTGCGCTTGCTCTGTGCCCTTCCCAAGTCCAAGTAGCTAGGGAGTTGAGCGAGCGCAATTTCTGGGCTTGTCGTGCTGCTCAGATTTCTGGGAGTGCCGCTGGGGCTCCTTCTGAGGCGGATGATGATTGTCCAGAGCCCCCGAGAAGTCTTAGTTAGCAAAGAAATCTGCTTGAAATTTGTTAGGTATTGTCTCTTTTGAGCTGCGCAATTGCTCCCCTTTCAGCACTTATGGCTCCGTCTGCCCGTCAATGGAGGGAGATGGTCTGAGACCGGCTATTTCCAATTCCTCCTTTGTTCTGTGCGCCGGCCTGTCGCAATGTCTTATGTTCGAGTGTTCCGCATGGTAGCTATCCCACAGTCTGGTTTGCTAGTCCAAGTTAGTTTGTTCTGGCCCCGTGCGACCCAATTCTGGCCGCTTTATGACCCGATTCTCGCGAAAAGCACTGAAGCTTGCATTTCCCACGCCCGATTCTGGCCGTGTTACTATGCGATTCTCGCGAAAAGCCCTGCAGAGCCTGCATCTCCCGCGGCCCAATTCTCAGACCTGATTCTGGCCACGTTGGTACGTGAATCTTGCAAAAAGCCCTTCAGAGCCTGTGTTTCCCACGGCCCGATTCTTAGAGAGCACTGCAGCTGGCGGGTCTCGCTCCTCCCCCACTCGCTGGTGTCGGAGGCAGGCGTTTGCGCTGCTTATCCGCTGGGGGATTTACTACTGGGTTCGTAATCTGTTGGTTTTGCTTATTTATTTTTCCTTCCTGTTATGTTGCTGTCTGTGCTTCCCAGGCTCGACACAGAGTTCACTGCAAGAATGTTTCCTCGAGCTTGGCAACCTCTCTTTTTAAGAGTCTCTTCCCAGGACGGGATTCCCTTCCCAGGATGAGGTAGAGAGCACTGCAGCTGGCGGGTCTCGCTCCTCCCCCACTCGCTGGTGTCGGAGGCAGGCGTTTGCGCTGCTTATCCGCTGGGGGATTTACTACTGGGTTCGTAATCTGTTGGTTTTGCTTATTTATTTTTCCTTCCTGTTATGTTGCTGTCTGTGCTTCCCAGGCTCGACACAGAGTTCACTGCAAGAATGTTTCCTCGAGCTTGGCAACCTCTCTTTTTAAGAGTCTCTTCCCAGGACGGGATTCCCTTCCCAGGATGAGGCTCTCTCCCTACCTCCTTTGTCTCTTTTCTCGTCCCTTATATTTATTCCTACCTGTTTTTGAAGCCAATAATCTGCTTTGCTGGATGCCTGATGTCCTCTGCCAGCATTCAGAAGTTGTTTTGTGGAATTTTTTTCAGTGTTGAAATGTTCTCTTGATGGAGTAGTGAGGGAGAAAGTGTCCTCACCATCCTATTCTACCACCATCTTTTTTCGTCCTCCATGTCTGAACCCCATGTCCAGTTCTAACTGTTGCTTCCTGACCTGCATACAGGTTTCTCAAGAGGCAGGTCAATGGTCTGGTATTCCCATCTCCTTCAAAATTTTCCACAGTTTATTGTGATCTACAAAGTCAAAGGCTTTGGCATAGTCAATAAAACAGAAATAGCTGTTTTCCTGAAACTGTCTTCCTTTTTCCATGATCCAGTGGATGTTGGTAATTTGATCTCTGGTTCTTCTGTCTTTTCTAAAACCAGCTTCAACATCTGGAAATTTTCGGTTCATGTATTGCTGAACCCTGGCTTGGAGAATTTAGAGCATTACTTTACTAGAGTGTGAGATGAGTACAATTGTGCAGTAGTTTGAGTATTCTTTGACATTTCCTTTCTTTGGTATTGGAATGAAAATTGACCTTTTCCAGTCCTGTGGCCACTGCTGAGTTTTCCAAATTTGCTGGCACATTGAGTGCAGCACTTTCACAGCATCGTCTTCCAGGATTTGAAATAGCTCAACTGGAATTCCATCACCTCCACTCAGTCACTCAGTTCAATTCAGTTCGGTCTCTCAGTCATGCCTGACTCTTTGAGACCCCATGAATCACAGAATGCCTGGCCTCCCGGTCCATCACCAACTCCCAGAGTTCACTCAGACTCACTTCCATTGAGTCAGTGATGCCATCCAGCCATCTCATCCTCTGTCACCCCCTTCTCCTCCTGCCTCCAATCCCTCTGAGCATCAGTCTTTTCCAGTGAGTCAGCTCTTCACATAAGGTGGCCAAAGTTCTGGAGTTTCAGCTTTAGCATCATTCCTTCCAAAGAAATCCCAGGGCTGATCTCCTTCAGAATGGACTGGCTGGATCTCCTTGCAGTCCAAGAGACTCTCAAGAGTCTTCTCCAACACCACAGTTCAAAAGCATCAATTCTTCAGTGCTCAGCCTTCTTCACAGTCCAACTCTCACATCCATACATGACCACTGGAAAAACCACAGCCTTGACTAGACGGACCTTAGTCGGCAAAGTAATGTCTCTGCTTTTGAATATGGTATCTAAGTTGGTCATAACTTTTTTTTCAAGAAGTAAGCATCTTACAGTTTCATGGATGTAGTTACCATCTGCAGTGATTTTGGACCCCAAAAACATAAAGTCTGACACTGTTTCCACTAGTGCCTAATAAAATGTTTGTAACTCTAATAAAGAAATGCTCATCAAAAGAGAAGTATAAGTTGAGAAACAGCAAGAATGAGAAAAGTAGCATCGTCAGTTGTTAAGATTTATAAAAATAGACTCATCTCCTAACAATTATCAGCAATACCCAAAGCATCAGTAGGCAGAGAAAAGTTTAAAAAAAAAGTTTACAGAGATCTTCAATAACTAGCAAGTAATACATTTAGGGATGGCCTTTGAGTAACTAGTTTACCATGACATTTATGGCTGTTAATGCTTCTGGTGGCCTTACTTTTTCCCATTTGTTTGCTTTCAGGGTCTAGACAGTTCAAAACTCAGAAAGAGATTGGGCATGATGAGTAATATAGCATAGTGGAGTATTCCAAGGATTATCTTAGAACTACCTGTTAGGAATTTATATTAGGACAACCTCCTACTGTAAGTGAAATGAAAAGTAATCACAAACAGAACATAAGATGGAGATGCAGATCTCAACTAGAGACAGAATTTCACATTACAGAGGTTTTTTGGGGGGATATCACATTCCACTATCAGAGAAAAGGTCAGGAGGTTTGAATGTCAATAAAAATGTTATCAATGTATATCAGAGATGGATAAGAGGGCATAAGTGCAGTTTAAAATTCTGATACTATGTTCATCATAAAGAATGACTCCATTTACAATAACAGTCCCCTCCCCAGAAAAATAAGAAAGCATCCAAGACCATTTTGGAGTAATTAAATACAGCAGTATATCCTCAATGAATATTCACTTTAGTAGGTCCAGCAGCTGAATAAGGAGCTTTAAATATATATATATATATATATGTAGGGACTATAGATAGAGGGCATCTTCTAAATATGCAATTATTCACACCATGTAACTTTTATTAACTCATAGCATAAAAGATATTCGCATCTTTCTTTGTCTGACTGCTCCTGCTTGATCATTTTATGTAGACTCCAACTTGCAGCTGGCCTCTTAATTCTTATATAGTATTCCTGTATCCACAGAGTGAACTGTATTTAATTTTCTTTGGATAGTTTTTATTCTTTTGGTTGATAATTACTCTATATCATATTATACTACTTCAAATTTTTGGAGAAAAATATAACTAGGGACACAGCAATCAAAGCTCTTGTTTTAATTTTTAAAAACATATAAGGAGTATTATTTCAGGAAAACCAAAACAGTTATAGAAATTTAAATCTGTTTCTCCTGGTGATATGAATTTTTCAACTTCAGCTGTCATAAACAGGATTTTCTGAAAACTCCCTTTTTGAGCTGTTATGTTTTTGAAATGGTTGCAGAGCTTTCATAGCTTCCTCTAGGCAACTGCAAAGCTCTGAAACACACGGTAAGACGATTTCACCAGAAGAGAGAGGAATTTGTAACAGCTATTTTTAGCACTGGACCCTCAGCACCATGGACAGCACACTCAAGAGTACTAGGACAACCCAAACTTCCACAGAGCAAAGTCATCATATCTGGAAGAACCTTGGTTGGGATGCCACTAATAGCCTCTTCAGGATCTGATCCTTCTTCTAGGAATGTGACACTCTTTAGCAAAAATGAAAAAAAAATATTTGGTTTATTGTCAGCACTGTTATTATTAGCATCTCAGGTCTCATCTCCTTCTTGCTTAGCTTTTATATTACAGTACCCATCAAAACCTGAGAAGAACTAATAGTCACAAACAGAAGTCAGATTTAGAGGATGAGATCTGTTCTGGGTCGTTCCCACTGTGCCACCTCAGATGAGCTTTTCTGTACTCTATGTAAGTTCAAGGCCAGTGGTTTAGAAGATGATTGCAGAAGAATAAAGAAATACAGGGAATGGAAATTTTTTGCTAAGACTTTAAGAAGTATTAAAGCTTTTGGATATGATAGAAAAGGGACTGGATTCAGGGTCAGCATGCTTAGTAACTAAGAGAATGGTCTTTGTGTAGTCTTTAGAAAGTCATCTTATCTCCCAGATTTGATTCCTTCATGAGTAAAAATAAAAGGTCTAGATTAAATGATGACAGTATTATATAGTTTTCAAAAGTATTTTTTTCTATATATGCTATAATTCCATATGCACATAATTTTAGTGTATTGTTTGCAGTACATTTGTTGGATTCTATTCTCCCTCAAGTGAGAAATTGCAGAGAAGGAAAAAAAATTCATATTGGGACAAAAACTGAGATGACAAGCAATTACACAACTGTAGCAATTAATTACACTAAAATTTAAAAGCTTGTACTCTGCATATTTTAAGCCATTAGACTGAAAAACAATCTGTCATCTGTCTGCGTCCACTCTATCATTTAAATATTGCAGTATCTTTAGCATTTATCATATATTCTGAGACCCAAATTTTAATACCCCCACCAAAAAAAAAAAAAAAACCCCACTAAGAAATCTTTATCTTTCATCAAGCAGAGGGAGACTGTAGTGTCTGGTATACTCACAGAGGGAAATGTGAGCATCCATTTAGGTCTCATTTTTTTCCAGAGGTTCCTGGTTCAAATTGGCCCCTGGATAGGGAAAAACAAAACAAAACAGTGAAGGAGTTGTGATTGTAAATGACCCTCAGGGTAAAAAAATGAAAAGAAATGGGAATGGAAGAGGTGTGTCTTAGGAACGAGATATTCTAGACAAAATTTGGGTCAAAGAGGCTTTTAAGGAGTGAAAAGAGGCTTTGGTCAAGCCCTAAGCATTAGTGACTGTGATGTAGCAACAGCAAAGAAAGAGTTCTAGTTTCTATGCCTAAATTTTATGCTTT
This sequence comes from Madoqua kirkii, assembly GCA_006408675.1. Classification (NCBI taxonomy): domain Eukaryota; kingdom Metazoa; phylum Chordata; class Mammalia; order Artiodactyla; family Bovidae; genus Madoqua; species Madoqua kirkii. Next base: position 5,432 of record SJYC01135250.1, read on the forward strand.
TGCACTTTTGTTCTCAACTCTAATGGCAAAGAAAAAACAGATATGTTTCTTCAAACCCAGACTTACTGAATCAGATTACAGTCATAATGCCTAACAAAATCTCTTCAAGTAGTTGACAATGTTATCAAAGATGTGGAGAAACTAGAGTTAACAGTGCTACTAGCAGCTACTCCAACAAAAATCTGAGAAATGTTAAGTATGAATTGAGAGGGGGAAAACAAAAAGAAACTCGAGAAACAGAAATCTGGAGGAATTGTGATTGTGCTGGCTTCCCTACCTGGGTTTTTTCCTTATGCATACGTGATAAGTCACTTAAGTCATGTCTGACTCTGCAACTCTATGGACTGTAGCCTGCCAGCCTCCTCTGTCCATGGGATTCTCCAGGCAAGAATCCTGGAGTGGGTTGCCATCCCCTCCTTCAGGGAATCTTCCCAATCCAGAGATCGAGCCCGTGTCTCTTATGTCTCCTGCATTGGCAGGTGGATTCTATACTGCCAGCACCACCTGAGCACCACCTGAGAAGCCCTTTTCCTTATAAATTTTGTTTGTATTTTTGAGACTGTTAAAGAGAAGATTTCCATATAAAAGAAACAAATGAAAATCCAGCTTTGGGATAAATATGTTCAAGTAAGAAGAGAGCAGAAACTATTCAAGCATGCTAAATAAAGGTACTAAAAATCTCAGTAATGTGAAAGAGATTTGGTACTAGAGATGACCCTTGGGAGATGGTTAAGATTATGTCAGGAAATTTGAAAGATGGACCATAGTGGTAAAATCAGGTAAGCCCATTTCATAAAGGGATGTTACCATGTTAAGGGGTGTAGATTTAATTTGAGGGTCATGAGGAGAGAGGTAAAGGTTTTAAAAGAATAACTAAATTTCTTTTTGAGATAACTGGTATCAGCATAGATGCTGAGTTGGAGTGGTGAAAAGCCAAAAGGAATGGGGAAGAACCAGAGGGAGGAACGAGAGAACTACTGCAATAATCCAGCCTAGAGATGGAGGAAGGAGACATAATATAGTAGTGATAGAAAAGGGTGGGGGTGGGGGAGGAAACTGGAGAGGTATTTGAAAGGTTAACTTAATCAGACTTAGTAAAAGATTGAGTGTAGTGTTATTAAACTGCTAGGAGCAGCTTTCAACATAGGAGCTTGGAGAACCAAGTGAATGACAATTTTATCAACCTGACTAGGAAATGCAAGAACTAAGTCATTTGTGGTTTAGCCAGTCTGGATAAGCCTGTGTGATATCCAGGTGGAAATCCTCCTCTTGTAAGTTTGGAACCCAGGAAAGAATGGCAAAAAAATTGAAATTTACCATAGATCGTCTATAGATACCTAATACTACAAATGCTCTACTATTGTACACCCATGTCACCTTCCTCCAATTTCTTTGGCACCCGAAATTAATAAAAACCCTTTGAGATTAGGCTTTTTTTTTTTTATTCTGTGCAATTATGCTGGAAAAAGGACTATTGACAGACAGTCTGTCTGTCAAAACATCAGCTCAAACCTAAGAGGATGCATTGTATATTAAAAAAAGAAAACAGGCAATCTCTCCATAGTTTGTTTTAGTAATCAAATGTATTAATGTTATCACAGATCCTGTTATATCTTATGGAAAATACTTTCAGTTTTTCTAAAATCCTTAAATAGTTTTCTGTAAAATACATCCACTTTAAATTATGTTAGGCATTTTTTTTTAATTCACACAATTGACACAATTTAAGGACCACCATAGATCCTCTCACACTTTCATTTAAAAAAACAAAATGTCTTCCATTAAGAAGATGTGAGTTCAACACGATAATTTGGTATCCTATTCATTTGCTGTAAGTAGTGCCTTATTTGTATTTAACTTTGTATGTTGTGGACTACCATGGTGGCTCAGATGGTAAAGTGTCTGTCTACAATGCGAGAGAGACCCGGATTCAGTCCCTGGGTTGGGAAGATCCCCTGGAGAAGGAAATGGCAATCCACTCCAGTATATTGCCTGGAAAATCCCATGGACAGAGGAGCCTGGAAGGCTACAGTCCATGGGGTCACAAAGAGTTGGACACGACTGAGCGACTTCACTTCACTTTGTATGCTGTACACCAAAATAACATGTACAAGACCCTCTTTTGATTATCACTTTCCATGATGATAATAGGTAATGATCTTAAATGAACAGATTTATATCCAATTTTGTAAAATCATAAATCCATTTTACACACATTGATAAATAATTTAAACAAGACTAACAGTATTCATATGTACCTTAAATCATTTCTTAAAATAAAGGCAAATTTATTTTATTTATTTTATCTAGTGGCTCAGATAATAAAAAGTATCTTCTTATGCAGGAGACCTGGGTTCCATCCCTGGGTGGGGAAGATCCCCTGGAGAAGGGAATGGCAACCCACTCCAGTATTTTTGCCTGGAGTATTCCATGGACAGAGGAGCCTGACGGGCTCTAGCACGTAGGGTTGAAAAGAGTGGGACATGAATGAGCGACTTTCACTACTGACTTGGTTAATGAAAATTAAGGAAATAAAATTTAAATATCATTTCATCATCTTTTTTATCCCAGCTAAGAATTCTCTGAAGAAACCACCAAAATCCTTTGGTGAAATATTTAGGTTTAACTAATAAATTATTTTCTTTTTTTGAGTCTTCTCTTTTCCTTATTTGCTCCACTCCAATATCCATCAGCAAAGTCAACAAAAACATATTCTAAATCCATCCCCTTTTCCCTCTAATCTCTAAATGTTGCCCTAGTCCAGCTAACAATCATCTCTTACCTGGGACCTTGAACTGTTTCTCTTCCTCTCTTGCCCACACCTTAAATAGATCCTCCCTTTAAAATAATCTTTTAAAATGGAATACGTCATTTATCTACTTAAAACCTTCAAAAGCACAACTAAAACAAAAGCTAAACATGTTACACTGTTTAGGTCCTATGTAATCCTGTGCCTGTCTGTCTCCAACCAAATTTAATGTATGTGCTCCAGCCATTTTGGGCTGATTCTGATTCTGCAAACATGCCAGGGTCCTGGCACCGGCTCTTCTTTCTATTTCCAACACTGTTTCCTTAGCTGGCTCCTTTTCTGTTCTAGATCTCCCCATATAAATAGAAAAGCCTTTTTATCACCTAGCTTAAGCAATACCTCATGACTCTACCTAGTCAGAATATTTTAATTCTCTTCACAACACTCATATTTGATCACTCAGAGAGTTTTCTTGCTTATTTCTTGCTTTGATTGTTTGTTGTCCATCTTCCAATATGTAATAGTATAGTCCAAGAATATTCTGTGCATGGAAGAGATTATTACAGTGATGGAGAGCACAAGTATTGGCATCAAGTAGCTGAGGTTTGAAGCTTTGATTGTAACTGCTATCCTCTGGAAGTTATGAACACTTTGCCTTAGTTTCTCACATGTAAGACAGGACAAACATTAGTGTACACTTCATAAAGCTCTTGTGAATATCAAATGAGCTAACCAAGGATTGGTTAATTTTAAGGATCTGAGAAAAGCCATCCACTGTTTACCTCTGGACTTAAACACCTGGAACAATACTCAGTACAAGTGGAAATTTAATAAATACTTTTTTTTTTTTTAAGAAGCAGAGGAAAGAAGAACATTGTACCTCTATTTATTAGTGTATTAAAATGATTCATTCTCTTTTAGAAAATATTTGTTATTTCCTTTTTTCAGTTCTAAAGTATAGGCATATACCCAAATGGGAATTTATTTTTCACTTTGTACTCCAACTCCTCATGGACATAAATTACTTTGGAGCTTGAATGGTCTCTCTTATAAAATGGAACGAATAATCCCTGACCTTTAGCACATCATAGAAATGTAAGGCAAAAGAGAACTGAAAAACAGCAATAATGTACCGGCTGTTTGTTAATTTAGCTGCCTTCTCTGTGTAACCCCACAGCTGCAATACAAGGCAGTTTCAATTGTAAACTGGAAAGAATATAAATTATGGCTAATTGAAAGTGCCAGGGAGACCCAAAAGATGACAAAATGCAATTACCCAAATTGGATGTGGGCAAGGCCAGGACTGGTATGTCTGCTCTTAGAAATAATGTGAAGTTTTATGTGATAAGAATAGCTTGTTAAAATATGGCTGCTGGAACAGCTGGTACCTCAGTTTCCCCCAGGCTCCTAACAACCCTATGTTTCCAGGACCAAGTGCCCCTGGGAAAGGAGTTTATGGATGCTTCTTTTTTAAAAATGACCATATATTTGCATAGATCTGACTTTGTATCACTTAAAACCCAAGTGTGCTCCTGGTTTCCTGATCTGGGATATCTGATGCCCTTTGGGGATAATTTATCTTAGAAACCACAGGCTATTAATTTGGTTTCAGATTGGAAACTGCTGCTTCCTCATTCTTGGGGATAAAATAAGACATAACTGGTCCTCCCCTTTAGACAAGACAGAATTTAATATAATATTTTTCTTTTATGTATCTTGGGCTTTAATTCCATGACATATAAAGAATACTTGTAAGATTTTTTAAACAAATATTTTGTTTATTTTAATGACACTAATACAGACAATGTCCATTTAAAACCCATATCCCAGACCAAAAAGTACAAATAAAGCCAAAAAGAGCAACGTTCTGTTGTATACACTTCTGTATGAATAACTTTAACTGCTAATGAAAATTAGATCTTTTCTGGGATCTTCTGACAAGATTTTTCTTTCATCATAAAATGGTTTCTCTTCAGCGAAGCCATCTTTGAAGTTAATCATTATTCTCAACACCTCTGTCATTTTGACTCCAACTGGATATTCCTCTTCTTTTGGTCCAGACCCTCAGATTTTAAAAGTAGCTTCAAATTAAGGAAAGGTCATTTTTCCACAATTCTGTTTTCCAAAAAACTTCCATCTCCAGGAATGAAGCAATCATATGCTAGAACTTCAGGGCCAATTGGAAAATCATAAGGAACACTAGCATTAGTTGATCTTATTTATCACAAGCCTGCAAATGCACAGTCCTGGAAAAGAGGGCCTCTCTATGCACATATGTAATTTTAAAAAGGAAAGAGTGATATGAAGGAAGCTGAGGTTTGGTCACAAAAAAATCAGCATAATTAAAAGAAACAGTAGTGAATAATGGGCACTAGAATTCAAATTACCAGATGTTTTAAAGAGATAGGGTGCCCGTTTTCGATTCTGTTTAGAACACCACATCACAAAAGAACTATTTTTAAAAATAAAAAAGGATTAAGGGGAAAGAAAAAAAATAAAAAGAGTATCTAAACCATTGAACGACCCCCTGTTTATTCCTGATAACCTTCAATCACATCATCCTCCGTTTCCAGTTCTTTTGGAGTGTGATTATCGGCAATTCTCTGACCTTCAAAGAGAAACCTGAGTAAAATCATGGGAACTCTCTTGTCTTTGACGGTGTGATTGAGTTTCTTGAAATGTCATTTCACTTTCGTCATTTTCACTTTGAAGTGAATCTCACTGCTATCCTGTTCGTTGACTTTAATATATTCTCCTTCCTCCTTATCCCCAAAGTCTTCGATAGAAGGTTTTGCTTCCTGGTCAGACATGGTGACGGTGGCTTCCCTGGGGGTCTCTGCACACCAGCAGCCTCAGATAGGTAGAACCTTGCTCTGGGGTTTACAAATCCGTCTCTCTACCTAACTGCACAACACTGTGGCTAAAGGGACTTCCCCTACACCTTCTACTTGTAAGATTTATTTCTTAAGCTTTTATTAGGTTTGCTTTTAACCTGAGATGTACATATATATATGCTGCTACTGCTAAGTCGCTTCAGTGGTGCCCTACTCTGTGTGACCCCATAGACGGCAGCCCACCAGGCTCCCCCATCCCTGGGAGTCTCCAGGTAAGAACACCGGAGTGGGTTGCCATTGCCTTCTCCAATGCATGAAAGTAAAAAGTGAAAGTGGAGTTGCCCAGTCGTGTCTGACTCTTTGTGACCCCATGGACTGCAGCCTACCAGGCTCCTCCATCCATGGGATTCTAAGTTCATTAATATATTTTAAGGTGGAAGAAACATAGGTTTCTTCCGAATACTTATCTGCCTTGTGGTAGTTTCATTATTCCCACTTAACAGAAGGGGAAACCTAGAGCTAGGTTGAAAACTTTCTACACAATCCCTTAGCTCATCCCTGACTATAGCAGAGATTCCAGCTCAGGCCCAGGTGATCACAGAGCCTCTATTTTTCTCATCAACACCCTTCTGTTTTTGAAGAAACTAGATGCAAAAATGTAAAGAAGATAAAAAAGCTGGATCCCCACTATCTATGACCTTAAAGAGTTTAGACCTGGTCATGGAAAATGTGGTATAAACATACTTAGTAGAGACATTCCCCCTACTGGTCCCAGCCTTTTCCTAGAGCCCAAGTTGTCTCTATTACTGCAATTCAGGCATATCTGACAGTGTCTGTGTGCCGCTTGAAAAAGGGAAAAAAGTGAAAGTGTTAGTTGCTCAGTCATGTCCAGCTCATTGTGACTCCATGGAATTCTCCAGGCAAGAATACTAGAGTGAATAGCCATTTCCTTCTCCAGGGAATCTTCCCAACCCCAGGATCAAGCTCCAGGTCTCCTGAATTATACACAGATTCTTTACCATTTGAGCCACCAGTGAGACCAAAGGACATCCATGGGCTTGAGGGGCCAAGTGGTCAGAAGAGTTATTACAAATGATAACCTCCAGGAGGCAGAGTTGATATCAGCATCACCTACTACAGACATAACCTCTTGCATCTCCGTATAAGAAGAATACATTCCATGCTGCTTGACATGTGCCCAAAATTACATGTTTGCTGAGGGACTGATTTACTCCTGCATCAAAAGCATCTTGCATTGAGCTTGAAGCGAGGCCTCATTAAGTGTTGGTAGTGTGGTAACTAAAAATAGTCATACTGGGGCACCTAGGTTCCAATTTCTGCTTTACCTCTTATTAACTGGGCAACTTTAGACAAGTCAAAAATCTCTCTGTATCTCAGGCTTCTTATCTATAAAATATAAATCTAAGATTCCCCACTATAAGAGTTAAATGATTGTTGTTCAACCACTAAGTCATATCCAGCTTTTTGCAACCCCATGAACTGCAGCAAGCCAGACTTCCCTGTCCTTCATTATCTCTCTGAGTTTGCTCAAACATGTCCACTGAGTCAGTGATTCCCATATCCATCTTATCCTCTGTCACCCTCTTCTCCTCTTGCTCTCAATCTTTCCCAGTATCAGGGTCTTTTCCAGTGAGTTGACTCTTTGCATCAGGCGGCCAAAATATTGGAGCTTCAGCTTCAGCATCAGTCCTTCCAGTGAATATTCAGGACTGATTTCCCTTAGGATTGACTGATCTCCTTGCTGTCCAAGGGACTCTCAAGAGTCTTCCCCAGCACCACAGTTTGAAAGCATCAGTTCTTTGGTGCTCAGCCTTCTTTATGGTCCAGCTCTCCCATCCATACATGACTACTGGAAAAGCTTTGATTAGATGGACCTTTGTCGGCAAAGTGATGTCACTGCTTTTTAATACACTGTCTAGGTTTGTCATAGCTGTTCTTCCACAGAGCAAGTGTCTTTTAATTTTGTGGCTGCACGAAATGCATTAATAAACTGTCCAATTTTGATTGAATGAGCTTAAATATCCCTTTATCATGGTCACAAATTTCTGTTCCTTGCTGGGGATTGAAATGTATTAGTTTGCCCTGCAAACTGAATTAGAATATTTTCAGAAGGAGCATACACTCTTCATTTTCACACAGCCCTTACTACTGCTTGTTTCTATACATTCTGCACTCCACAATTCTGTATCATCTGTCACACCTCCAGTACCTTGTCCTGACAGTGGTAAAATGGTTAGGGAGGACAAAAACAAGAACTTTAATCCATTAGGATGCCACAGAGATTTGATTCAACACTTCTTAGGTGCAATTGTTCAAACAACTATAAATCCATGTCAAAATATATCATCTAGGCTATATCTTTATATACACAAATTAATTCTTTAATTCTTTCTTTACAATAGTCTTTGTGGAATATATCTTCCAATGCTATGTAACATTCACACAACAGTCAGAGGTTATATATCAAAGGTTAATAGTGATTGCTTTTTGCTGGAAATAAATTTTCAATGCTTTATTTACAGAAAAGTATTCTGTTTTAGAAACATGAAAATTTAAAAATACATACCTCTTCATGTGAATAAATATTTTAGTTTTATTACTAGTGGCTAAAATACGTATTATACGTCTCATTTTAATTAGATTCCTACTAAAGAACATTTTAATTTGTTCCAATTTCATCATTATTTTAAACAATATTAAAAACACACCTATAAATAAAGCTTGCTGTGAGACCCGGTGCTTTAAGCTCAGGAGGCTGCGAGACCCGGAACACTAAGCATCACTTCATGGGAAATAGATGGGAAAACAGTTGAAACAGTGTCAGATTTTATTTTGGGGGGCTCCAAAATCACTGCAGATGGTGACTGCAGACATGAAATTAAAAGATGCTTACTCCTTGGAAGAAAAGATATGATCAACCTAGATAGCATATTGAAAAGCAGAGATATCACTTTGCCAACAAAGGTCGATCTAGTCAAGGCTACAGTTTTTCCAGTAGTCATGTATGGATGTGAAAGTTGGACTGTGAAGAAAGCTGAATGCTGAAGAATTGATGGTTTTGAACTGTGGTATTGGAGAAGACTGTTGAGAGTCCCTTGGACTACGAGGAGACCCAACTAGTCCTTCCTAAAGGAGATCAGTCCTGGGATTTCTTTGGAAGGAATGATGCTGAAGCTAAAACTCCAGTACTTTGGCCACATGAGAAGAGTTGACTCATTGGGAAAGACTCTGATGCTCGGAGGGATTAGGGGCAGGAGGAGAAGGGGACGACAGAGGATGAGATGGCTGGATGGCATCACTATTGATGGTTTTGAACTGTGGTATTGGAGAAGACTGTTGAGAGTCCCTTGGACTACGAGGAGACCCAACTAGTCCTTCCTAAAGGAGATCAGTCCTGGGATTTCTTTGGAAGGAATGATGCTGAAGCTAAAACTCCAGTACTTTGGCCACATGAGAAGAGTTGACTCATTGGGAAAGACTCTGATGCTCGGAGGGATTAGGGGCAGGAGGAGAAGGGGACGACAGAGGATGAGATGGCTGGATGGCATCACGGGCTCAATGGACGTGAGTCTGAGTGAACTCCAGGAGATGGTGATGAACAAGGAGGCCTGGCGTGCTGAAATTCATGGGGTCGCAAAGAATCAGACACTACTGAATGACTGAACTGAAATAAAGCTTACGTCCATCTCAGGTCATATTCTTAGGGTAAATTCATACAATTTTATTGCTTGGGTAAATACTTTGCAGGTTTTTGTGGCTTTTCACACGTACTATGAAATTTCCCTGTAGAAAAATTTTACAAATTTATACTCTTTTTATACAAGAGTGTGTGAGACAGTTCACGATTAGGGCTTTCTTCCACAAAGATATTAGTTCTTTTTCCAGTTTGAAAACATGACACTTTAATGTAGCTTTAATTTGAATTTCTTTGAGTAATAGCAAGGTTGAGTATGTCTTCAACTTTTCATTGGTTATTTGTAATTTTTTGATTGTAAATTTCCCATCTATATCTTAATTTTTAATTTTAAATTGAATGTTCACACTTTCTGATTAATCTTCC
>SJYC01135252.1:0-47563 GCA_006408675.1 Madoqua kirkii
ACCAGGCTCCTCCCCCATATTAAATCCTTTTATTGCTTTTCCCTAATTCCATCTCTTCTCATTACCTTTTTTTTTTTTAACATACCTTTTCTTCTCTCTAAACATTAGGTCTTTCTTTTTTTTTTTTCTTCTCTTCCTTTTCTGTCTCCAGAGACTTGACTAGCTTTGGTTATATTTGTAGGGATAAGTGACATCAGGTTGATCACTATATTCTTTCAATTCTAAATAAATTTTCCTGAAAGTGACCACAGATGTAGAATCTCTGTGACATTTCAAATTCAAGGGATAATAGCTATGTGACTGACTCTGAGCCAAAACTTAAGTGAGCAGATAACTCCACATTTCCTGAGCAAATTTTGTCTACCTTCTGCTCTTTAAAAGCCTATAGAGTTTCAGGGGTCATTCCTTGGCCAATGTGTGCTCTTAAGCCTAACCTCACGTTCACATTGACCACATAACCTAATTGTTCTTGGTATAGATGTGTTCTACCAAATATTGTATGTCTTTTTTAAATAAATTCTAAATTAGGTCTACAAACTGCACATTTTCTCAATGTGTTTAGGATAACATCACCTGTTAACAAAATGTACCCTAATACCACATCACTCAGTAATGAAATGTTACATTATGAATTGAGAAGCAACTTTTCTAGGAAATTTAAAAGAGTTTGTCATAAAACAGTAAGTAAAAGCCTAAAGTTTTGCCTCAGGTATCCACCTGATGTTTTCATTTACATTTTGTTTCAGAGGAAATAGAAATTTCCAAACTATCTCTTTACAGTTGTAGGAGGCCAGAGTGGTTCATACTACAATAACGATATGTACAGTAGTGTCTGATTTTATGTTAGGAAAAGCACATGTTTCAAAGGTAAACTTCAGAAGTATCATTTCAATGCTTTTACCTTAACACATTACTTCTCCTGCTTAACACTGTAATCCTCTGGAAGAATAGCCCCTTGCCACAAAGGCTCCTCATCCACATTGTATATTTGGATTTGGGGGTTTTGTTTTTTGCATTCGGATCAAAATGAATTTAAATATGAATTTTACAATACAGTTTCTTTCTTAGTGTTCCATTCCCATGATACTGACCTTAAAATTTCACTTTTTCTTTCTTTAAAAGTTCAGGATCAAAATGGTAAATATTCTGAAGCTTCTCAAAAACCTCTTCACCATAACTGATTTCTTGAGGCCCCATCTCTTAATCCAGATGCTTTCCATTGTATTGTGCTTGTCTTGGATGCCTGACTTTGTGTCTCCCAGTTGAATAATAGGCTTCCCCATACAGAGTCTCTCTATTCAGTCCCCTATCTAAAATGCATTCTATTTTCCAATCTGTATCCTTCTTTCCTGTAAACATTAGCTTGTTCCTATTGACCAGACATGTTATAGGCTCACTATAAAGAGTATGTGAAGAAAGATATTATGTTCAAAGGCACTGAGTTCCATTCTGTTTATCTCCAAGGACACATGCCTTGTTAGGACCTCTGTAAAATGCCTGTATCTAGGCCCAGGTTTATTGTGATGAGACTTCCCCAAACCTGCAGAGATAGAGAATAAGATGCCTCATGTACTCAGTGAAATTTGCCTCTCATAGTCCTTCACAAGCATGTAAGCATTCTGCTTTATTTCTTGATCCATGAGTTTGACACTCATTCTTCCACTGTTCCCAGATGCATTACCCTACATTTCCCAGATATAGAAATGTTTCAAAATTGATTCTTGGAACTGTTTCTTGCAAAAGAGGTAGTTCTTGCTTTGCTGGCATTGAATGTTATATTTTTCTTACAGGCACTGGATATAAATCATATGTGCTTCATTTAGGTGTGAATCAAAATAGAAATGTCCCAAATCAAGGAGATGTATTCACTGGTCGACATAAATGTGATTAGAGGCAATAGTTCATAATGAAGAGTAATCTCTAGAATGCTTTTAATCCTGTAATTCACTATTTGTATCCAGTTTATTGAACAAAGCTACCTTATTCCTCATATATATATTAGCTTCCAAATACCTTAGCATATCTTATAAAGTGAACAATGAATGCCTAACTAATGCCAAAAATGATTAAAAACTTTTTTAAAAGATAGCTTCTAGGACTAATCTTCCTAAAATTATATCACAATCTAGTAAGTTGACTTAATTTTTGCCCACTCTGAATTTCTGAAGACTATATTAAGCAAAAGGAGGGTTTCTGACTATAGATGTATGAGGTTTTGGGGGTTGATATTCCTCTGGGCTCTTCTGTGTATATGCATGGTCTATATGAGTGTTTTGTGTGTGTGTGTGTGTGTGTGTTTCTGAACACTAATAAACTGAATTGTAAATGCAAATTTTAGAATAGAATAGAATTATTTTGTGTTTGTATCTTTCAATATTTACATGGAATTCTTAACTTTATTTTTGGCTATTTTAGGAAATAAAATTGGGAAGTATTTCTGACATTTTTTTCCCATAGCCATAAATGCTTACCATCATTCTCTCCCTTTCTATCTCTTTGGCACCTATTCTTTCATCCTTCCCCTCCTCCCTCTCCAATTGTCTGTATATAGACTACTTTCATATCAACTTCTTCCATCTGTTTTTCCCTAGTTCAGCTCTTCCTATTACTTGATTTTCATTATATTCCTATTTTTATCCATATACTTCAGTGTTTTCCTTTTTAAGTCTCCTGAGAGTTGTCTTCATTTGATTCTAACTTTTGTAGGGATGAGGGATATCACACTGATCACCACATCATTCTCATAAAATAGATGTTTTTGTATAAATGACCACTGAAGTCAAATCACTGTCATCTTTCAAGTTCAAGGGACAATAACCATGTGATTGATACTGACCCAAAAGTGAAGTGAACAGAAAACTCCAAATTTGTTGAGCAAATTACTCTGCCTTCTGCTCTTTCAAAGACTATTAATTCAGTGGCATTCCTTTATTACATGTGAGTCTAAACCTACTCTCACATTCCCCTTAATCTTATTACCCAGTTGTTTCAGGTATACAAATGCTTTATCTAAAGAGGGAGCCCCACAGTATTGTGCAGCTTCTTTTAACTCAAAATTTTAATTGGTGCAAAATACAAATTTAAAAGATTTATTCAGAAAACACTAATTCAAACACTACATGTTTAGCTCCTTTATTCTCTTGATGTTTTCCATTTATATTTTTGTTTCAGAGGAAATAGAACTTAGCAGTATAGTAAAAGGCTAAAACTAGTTAATGATCCATTAGTCCCTGTGCACAAAAGTCTATTTATATTTCCTCATCACCTTTTAAATATGTTGCTTGTCTATCAGTTCACACTAACTTTCTACTCTGAGAAAGGCAGAAGTGCCAACACAAACATAAGGATCTGATACTATTTAAGAGAACTCACAATTTAACTCCCGTAATGGGGCCATTTCCAGCCTTGCACAATGAAGTATGTGGAATGAAAATGGCTACTTCTCATTAGTATGGTGGACTTTGAAACTTTTGGTTTTAATTCTAAGAAATGCTGGTCCATTTGAACCTAAAAGCAAACGAAGTAAGGGTTTCCAATTTCTGACCTGATGGTCCCTTCCTGACGTTGCCCTCTTATTTGAATGAATTGGATTTCTTTGCTTTTGTTGAGCAAGAGTGTGAAGAAGGAAAACACATGACTCAAAATGTTTTTCACTATGGACCTACACATGGTTTCATATGCATTTTTATACCTTTTTCTTCAGCAATCAATTTCCATGTTCCTGAACATCATCAAACACATAACTTACATGATATGTCTTTTTATTTAGCCTCCTCAAATTTTGTCTTCTGCATTTGGCATTCCATTTTCCCCATTAGTACTTCTGTGATTTTCTCAGTTCGATACAAACTAAGCAGACATTTCTTTTGTGTCAACTAAATGTTAGTATTGGTATATTTGAAAGGTTTACCAGTTTTAAGCTTCTGAAGTGTGAGTTTTCTCCAACATATGCTCAGTCTTTTGATATACAAACCCCTTCACTATCACTTAGTATTTTCATACCTTTTCTGCATGTATTTTTTTGTACATGAAAGACTTGCCTCACTTAGGCTTTAGCTAAAATAGCAATTTGCATTACAGTAATTTAAATATTCATTTATTGAAAAACATGTGAATAGAATCATCCAGGCTACAAACTCAATACTTCTTTAATAACACTAGTTCAAGATGTTAAACAGTGCTCATGGATCTTAACATTTTAGATACTACAACAATTGATTTAACCCTATCTTTTAAGTAGCAGCCAAATAAATTTATAGAGCTAATAATCTGAATAATTATCCATTAGTTCTGGCAACATATATAAAGTACAGTTTGAAAGGTCAACTTCAGAACTAGTATTTTAATAATTTTCTCCAACTAAGACAACTTTTATTTTTATCCCTATTCTATTTTGGGAGCATACTATATTTAAAAAATGAGCTGTCATACACAGTCAACAGTGTGTGTTTTTTGTGTGCTTATGTGTTGCTGTGTATATTTTCTGAGAGCTATAATTTTAAATATGTGTTCAATATTTGCTATAAATTTTGTTTTTTTTATTTTCTGTTTCCATGATTGACCCTAAATTTTCCATTTGTTTTTCTAAAGAACCTCAGGAAAGTAGTGGTAAGCAAAAGCTTATTACTCACAAGTGACTTTTACATGACTAACTCTTCACACCTAAGCATTCACAATCCCTTAATCCAGAGGTTTCCCTGTCTTTCCCTTCCCCTGGATGTCTGTCTTATATCTCCTAATTTGTTATAGACTTATTCAGAGGATGTTCTCTCCATTTAGTTTCTCCTCCTAGAAGCCATTTCAGTTCCCTCTTTCCCCATTCCACATCAGTTCCTTCCTACACATATCAGCATTTTCTCTTTTCCTCAGTCTGTCTCTGAGGACTTGATACAGGCCCCCTGAAAACTTGAAGAGGCAGATGACATTAAACCGAAAGCACAGTGTTCCATCCTGTTTACCTTCTGGGCACATCCCTAGTCAGGAAGTTCATCATATTCTATTTTTAAGGGCACACATTTCTGTCAGTAAGACTTCCCCAGACCTGCACAGTTGAGAGAAGATACCTAATAGGCAGAGTGAGGTTTGTCTATTCATTGCCCCTTCAAAGCCTGTGTAAATTTTGCTTCTCTTCTTGGTCCATAAACTTGACACACATTCTTCCATTGTACCCAGATACATTGCCCTAGCATTCCCAAGCATAAAAAACATTTCCAAAGTTATTCTTGGAAACTTTTTCTTTCAACAATGGTAAATTTTTCCTTTTTACTTGAATTTTTGTATTGCATTTTGAATGCCACAATGATCATCTTGGCAACACAAACCTTGTAGAGTGTTTTTAGAAGAAATATATATTCCAGGAAATTTTCAGTTATTTATCTCTCTCTTGGGCTTCCCTCATAGCTCAGTTGGTAAAGAATCTGCTGGCAATGCAGCAGACACCGGTGTGATTCCTGGGGTGGGAAGACCTGCTGGAGAAGGGATAGGCTACCCATTCCTGTAGTCTTGGGCTTCCCTTGTGGCTCAGCTGGTAAGGAATCCGCCTGCAATGTGGGAGACCTGTATTCAATCCCTGGGTTGAGAAGATCCCCTGGGGAAGGGAAAGGCTACACATTCCAGTATTCTGGAACACCTAGAGAATTCAGAAAGAGTCTTCACAAAGAATTCAAAAATTGAATTCACACAGAGTCTGGCCTGCATCACAGAGTAGGACATGACTGAGCCACTTTAACTTTCACATATCTCTTTCAGTTCTTAACTTTTGATGTGAAAGTCAAAGGAGACATTGTCCTCGGAAGTTACCAAAGAATTTCTTTTCCTACAACATGATACAATCCTTGAAACTTTGATATTTCCTAATGACAGCTTTCATAATAATGTTCATTTCAAAAATAATTCAATTCAGTTAAACATCAAATTTGTTTATGTAGCAGGTTTTATCTGACTGGTATTATAGCTAGAATTGTTGACAGATGGATGCCTTTACTCTTTCTCGTGTCTTTTTTCTTTTGCCTGGTGTTATTTTTAGTAATATTCTCTTTTAAACCTAGGCATATAAAGAGGTATATATTATTTCATCATTAATGAAATAGTCTTGGAATCTCACAGTTTCAGTGATCAGAAAGATGTGTCTGTTAGAACCTGATAGGTAACTACAGAAGGTTTTGTCCTCTTTCCTTCCTGACCTTTTATTCTCATTTTGAGTGAATTATCTATTTGTTCCTTTGACTTTGTGAATAAATATGGGGAAAATAGTGGCAAATCCTATTGATGTGTTTCCTTGTGTACCTAGTCATGGATTCATCTGATACGGCATTTTTGTCATTAACATTTAGTTACCATCATTTTCAAAGATATTATATGAACATTCTTGTATGATTTTTGTCTCATTTTTTTGTCTTTTCAAGGGATGTTTGACATATTCTGTTGTTATTTAATTTTCCCCATTGGTCCTTTTATGGTTCATCATAGAGTTGCAATCTCTGCAGACATTTCTTCCTATCAATTTAAAGACAGTGATAGCATACCTCTGAAATATTGTCATTTTCAGTGTGGCTCTTGTAGTATGTTTGTCTAAGACAGGTTCTTGTCATGTAATTTGAACTTGTTTCACTGAAATTGAATATTTTATTTCCTTTCCTTTCATGAGACTTAATTCAGATAATTTCATCTAGGCATTGGTTGAAATGTGTGCGTGTGTGCCAAGTTGCACTGTCCATGGAATCATCCAGGCGAGAATACAGGAGTGGGTTACCATGCCCTCCTCCAGGGGATCTTCCTGCCCCAGGATTGAACCCAAGTATCCTGAATTGTTCCGTGGTAACTCAGCTGGTAAAGAATCCACCTGCAATACAGGAGATTCCAGTTCAAATCCTGGATCAGGAAGATAAACTGGAGAAAGGATAATCTACCCACTCTGGTGTTCTGGCCTGGAGAATTCCATGGACAGAGGAGCCTGGCAGGTTACAGTCCATGGGTCACAAAGAGTTGGACACAACTGAGCGACTTTCACTTTCCCTTTTTCATCTTGCATTGTAGGCAGATTCTATATCTAGCTACTTGGGAAGCCCAGAGATGCCTTTGTTGTTGTTCAGTCACTCAGTCATGTCTGACTCTTCGCGACCCCATGGACTGGAGTATGCAGTCCTTCCCTGTCCTTCATTATCTCACCGAACTTGCTCAAACTCATGTCCATTGAGTCAGTGATGCCATCCAATCGTCCCATCCTCTGTTGCTCCCTTCTCCTCTAGGCCTCAATCTTTCCTAGCATCAGGGTCTTTTCTAATGAGTCAGCTCTTCACATCAGGTGGCCAAAATGTTGGAGCTTCAGCTTAAATATCAGTCCTTTCAATGAATATTCATGGTTGATTTCCATTAGGACTGACTGGTTTGATCTCCTTGCTGCCCAAAGGACTCTGGAGAGTCTTATTCAGCTCCACTATTTAAAAACATCAGTTCTTTGGCTCCCAGTTTTCTTTATGTTTCAATACTCACATCAATACTGGAAAAACCATAGCATTGACTATGTGGGCCTTTGTAGGAAAAAGGATGCCTCTTCTTTTTAATATACTGTCTTGGTTTGTATTAGCTTTTGTTCCAAGAATGAAGTGTCTTTAATTTTATGGCTCAGTTACCATCCACAGTGATTTTGGAACCATAGAAAATGAAGTCTCTCACTGTTTCCATCATTTCCCCTTCTCTTTGCCATGAAGTAATGAGACCAGACACTATGATCTTTGCTTTTTGAATGCTGAGTTTTAAGCCAGCTTTTTCACTGTCCTCTTTCACCTTTATCAAGAGGCTCTTTAGTCCCTCTTTGCTTTCTGCCACTAGGGTAGTATCATCTGCCTCTCTGCAGTTGTTGATATTTCTCCCTGCAATCTTGATTTCAGCTCATGATTCATCCAGTCCAGCATTTCAAAGATGTAATCTGCACAGAACTTAAATAAGCAGGGTGACAATATCCAGCTTTGATGTACTCCTTTCCCAGTTTTGAACCAGTCCACTGTTCCATGTACAGTTCTAACTGTTGCTTCTGGAACTGCATACTGGTTTCTCAGGAGGTAGGTAAGATAGTTTGATATTCCCATCTCTTAAGAATTTTCCATGATTTTTTGTGATCTACACAGTCAAAGGCTTTAGCCTAGTCAGTGAAACAGAAGTAGATGTTTTTCTAGTATTCTCTTGCTTTTTCTATGATTTAATGAATGTTGACAATTTGATCTCTGGTTCCTCCACCTTTCCTAAATCCAGCATGTACATCTGGCAGTTGTCAGTTCACATACTGTTGAAACCTAGCTTGAGGGATTTTTGAGCATTCCTTTACTAGCATGTGAAATGTGCACAGTTGTGCAGTAAGCTTGAACATTTTTTAGCATTGCCCTTCTGTGGGATTGGAATGAAAATTGACCTTTTCCTGCTCTATAAACTCCTGCTGAGTTTTCCATATTTGCTAGCATAATGAGTAGAGCACTCTGGCAGCATCTTTTAGGATTTGAAATACCTCATCTGGAATTCCATCACCTCCACTAGCTTTGTTCATAGTAATGCTTCCTTAGCCCCACTTGACTTCACACTGCAGGATGTCTGGCTCTAGTTGAATGACCCCACCATCATGGTTATCTGCATCATTAAAGCCTTTCTTGTACAGTTCTTGCTACCTCTTCTTAACCTCTTCTGCTTCTGTTAGGTCCTTACTGTTTCTGTCCTTTTATGTGCCCATCTTTGCATGAAATGTTCCCTTGGTATCTCTAATTTTCTTCAAGAGATCTCTAGTCTTTCCTGTTCTATCAGTTTCCTCTATTCCTTTGCTTTGTTCACTTAAGAAGGGTTTCTTACTTCTTCGTTCTGTTCTTTGTAACCCTGCATTCAAATGAACCCTGCATTCAAATGAGTGTATCTTTCCCTTTCTCTTTTGCCTTTCACTTCTCTTCTCAGCTCTTTGTAAGGCTTCCTCAGACAACCGTTTACCTTGTTGCATTTCTTTCTCTTGGAGATGGTTTTAGTCATCACCTCCTGTACAATATTATGAGCCTCCATCCATAGTTCTTTAAGCTTGCTATCAGATCTAAAACCTTGAATCTATTTGTCACTACCACTCTATAGTCATACCCTGAATGGTCTAGTGATTTTCCATACTTTCTTCAAGATGCATCAGTTCAGTTCAATTGCTCAGTCATGTCCGACTCTTTGCAACCCCATGAACTGCAGCACATCAGGCCTCCTTGTCCATCACCAACTCCTGAAGTTTACTCAGACTCATGTGCATTGAATCAGTGATGCCATCCAGCCATCTCGTCCCCTTCTCCTCCTGCTCCCAATCCCTCCCAGCATCAGGGTCTTTTCCAATGAGTCAACTCTTTGCATGTGGTGGCCAAACTACTGGAGTTTCAGCTTCAACATCAGTCCTTCCAAAGAACACCCAGGACTGATCTCTTTTAGGATGGACTGGTTGGATCTCCTTGCAGTCCAAGGGACTCTCAAGAGTCTTCCCCAACATCACAGTTCAAAAGCATCAATTCTTTGGCGTTCAGCTTTCTTCACAGTCCAACTCTCACATCTATACATGACCACTGGAAAAACCATAGCCTTTACTAGATGGACCTTTGTTGATAAAGTGATGTCTCTGCTTTTGAATATGCTATCTAGGGTGGTCATCACTTTCTTTGAAAGGAGTAAGTATCTTTTAATTTCATGCATAGTAGCACCCAAATTGGAGAAGGAAATGGCAACCTACTCCAGTGTTCTTGTCTGGAGAATCCCAGGGATGGTGGAATTGATGGGCTGCTGTCTATGGGGTCGCACAGAGTTGGACATGACTGAAGCGACTT
The DNA here is from genome assembly GCA_006408675.1 of Madoqua kirkii. NCBI lineage: Eukaryota > Metazoa > Chordata > Mammalia > Artiodactyla > Bovidae > Madoqua > Madoqua kirkii. Next base: position 9,828 of record SJYC01135252.1, read on the forward strand.
AGCAGCAGCAGCAGCACCGAAATAGCCTATTTTGTCTTACAAACTGAAAAAGACAACCAAACTAATGATGAACATAAATGCCAGTGTCCCTCCCTGATGGATGGATCCAGGAAATTCAAACGGGAGATGGCATAAGTGAGGGAAACTTATTTATTTAGAAATATAAGGAGAGATTAAGAAAGAAATAGTATAGTGGGAAAATTAGTGGAGAAAAAATCCTGAATAACTTGGTTTACTGGGAAAGCCAATAAAACTTCGAGACAAGAAGTTTGCACCATCTACATTAGGCCACAGGCGCCCACTTGAATATCGAAGGGTGCCCCGCTTTAGGCTCCCTTTCACGTGGATCTTAAAAGCCAGGGCAAGTAAGTAAACATGGTGAGCCTCCCCACTCCAGATGGGAATTCAGCCAGAAAAGGAGAGAAGGAGAATAGACCACACAGGGGAAACAAGTCTTTCCAGTGATTGGCCCATCCTCTATTGTTGTAAAGGCATTTTATACCTTTTTTTGTACATGGAGATTAATGGATAATATAAAATTATGCAGCGTCAGCAGCCCTGACTATTATTGAGACCAGGCTTTCTCTCTGCATACCTAGTTGTATACACAAATCTTAGGTGATTTACATCATCTTCTGGCCAGAAAGCCAATTAACATTTTATGACCCTTTTCTGATAAGGGCTTGTCAACCAGAAGACTTATTTGTGTTGTTCTTCCCAAAGTCTGGTGCCTCTCTCAGAAAACACTAAATAAAGTTCCATTTTTTACATAGCAAGGACACAACAATTTATAACAAGTAAAAGAAGTACAGTGATTTATAACAAAGAGAAAGTAATTAACTCAAAAATCTAATGCTGCTAACATCAAAACTACTATATTCCTATTTCTATATTCCAATTACATTGATTAATCTCCTTCAGATGTGATTCAGCAGTGAAACGCATTACTAATATGATTTTTAGCTCTTTAGAAAAGGCTCTGTATCTTTAAGATCTTTAAGCTTTGTTCCTATCACAGTTGGGGGCCTGTAAGCAATTCACAAGTTGCAAAAGTCTCCAACTGTTAGGCAAGTTGGAGAGCCATCAAAGGGATTTGAGCTGAAACATTCTTTTCATATGCAGGAGACTAATTGGAGCTCTAAGTTAACATTTTCCAGAGAAAGGTGGTGGTGTGTGGAAAGCACAGTACAATAAGGCAGGCAGACTCTGGTTTTGGGGGGTAGATGTTCAGGAAAACCAAGGGGGAACCCCTGAAGCCTGATTCGCCTTGTCTATCAGGCCTCTCCGCATGACCTTGTCATGGGTGGGATCTCCCATGCTGGCTCCTGGCCCATAAGTTAAGAAATTTTTTAAAAGATAAATTCTAGAATGAAGTTTCTAAATATATTTCTAAGTATAATACATTTTATATATCAACTTATGTCCCTCTCCATTTCTGGAGAACATCCTTTAGCAAGAGCACAGTTTGCCAATGTGGATTTATGAGCTTGTGTGTGTGTTCTTATATATTCTCATGTTCCATAAGGGGTTTCATAAGTTAAGAAATTTCTTAAAAGATAAATTCTAGAATGAAGTTTCTAAATATATTTCTAAGTATAATACATTTTATATATCAACTTATGTCCCTCTCCATTTCTGGAGAACATCCTTTAGCAAGAGCACAGTTTGCCAATGTGGATTTATGAGCTTGTGTGTGTGTTCTTATATATTCTCATGTTCCATAAGGGTTTTCCTATTTTGTGTGTCTGTCTGCATATTAATTATTTTATAGCAAATGTAGATATTAAACTTTTCAATAATATTGAATTATCATTTTTATTTATTTTGATATTTACATTTTATTTTTCAGATTTTTTGGAGAAAAAAATCAATAAACTTTTCTAATCCTCTTTGCCCCATAATTTTTAAATGGATACTAGCATTCTCTGCCTTTCTATGTATATGCTCACCTTTGCCTCCTAATTTTTTAGATACAAACTATGCTGTATTAATTTCCTTCATCTCTTTTTACAAATTCCTTTCTTTTTCATTTCTTGCTTTTCATTTCGTATCTTTTCTTCTCTGTAAACATAAGCGCCTTATTGTATGTGTTGCCAGTGAAGTGCCCTTATTTTATTATGATTTTTGTAGCCATGAGAGATATTGGGCAGAATATTAAAAGTTTGCATTCTGTAATTGTTATTCACTTTCCTCCATTAGTACTTCTGTGATTTCTCATTTTGATGTAATTTAGACAGATATTACTTTTGTGTCAACTAAACGTGAGTAATGGTACTTTTCATACTTTTGCATTCTTAAGTTATTGAAGAATGGGTTTTCTCCAGTATATTCTCCATTGTTTGATTTACAACAAATGTCATTATCATTTAGTAATTAAATCCCTTTTTTGTGTGATTTCATGAAGACATGCATCACGTAGGTTTGAGCTAAAGTAGAAATTCATGTTACAGGAGTTTTTGTGTTCACTAGTTGACCTCAGTATGAATAGAATCATATGGGAAATGAACCAGGCATTTTCTCTATGGCAGAGATTCAGAATGTTATTTCAATGTTCATGTCTTCTTAATACATCTTTGCTTTTACAATAATAAACTTGATTCCATCTACTGAATAACTGTCAAAGAACATATTGGAGCCAGTAAAGAGGCTATTAATATCTAAACAGGTAGCAAATATATTTTAAGGTAAACTTCAAAATTATTATTTTAATATTTTTCCTCACTTAAGACACATAATTTTATCTCTTACTCTATTGTCATATAGGAGAATAGTCCCCTGACCAAATAAGGTCTCACCTACTTCGTCTGTGTGTGTGTGCTTGCAATGTGTGTTTGTATATGTTTTCAGATAGTTATAATTGTAAATACAATTTTTTTGATATATTTTGGTTTTTTCTTGTTCCATTTCCATAATATCGACCTTAAACTTGTCATTTTATTTTTATAAAGAACCTCAGGAAAGAAATGGTATTATGCTAAAATCTTGCTGCTCACAAACCCTTTTACCTTGAGACCTTAACATTCCCAGTCTCTTAGTCTCTATTCTTTCCTTTGCTTACCCTTCTCCTTAATTTGTACATTTACCCCAAGTAATTATGCTTAAATGACAATTCTATTTTAAGGGGAACTCAATTCAAGTATATATTGATTTAAGGCTTCTATAAAAAACCATGTATGAATTTAACAATGCAGAGAGTATTGTACAATGGTGTCTTTAATCTATACTCTCTGTCTCTTTTCAAGTACCTCTTTGTATGCCTGTGTATTTTCCTTTATTCTGAAAAAAGTAGAAGGCCCAATAGAAATCAGTGCTTGATATATTCCATAGCCTTTAACTCAGGCTTCCCAGCTGGCATTAGTGGTAAAGAACTCTCTTGCCAATGCAGGAGACATGAGACGAGGGTTCAGTCCATGAATTGGCAAGATCCCCTGGAGGAGGAAATGGCAACTTACCCCAATATTCTTGCCTGGAAAATCCCATGAACAGAGGATCCAGGCAGACTACAGTCCATAGGATCACAAAGAGCCAGACATGGCTGAAGTGGCTTACATGCACACACATAGCTTTTAACTCAGGAGTGCTATTCCACTGCCTTGCATTTTGTGATTTCTGCTTAGTCCCTTTGTCATCAGGAGATATTTAGAAGTAAAATCAATATTCCTTTGGTTAATGTATGGTCTTTGAACACTATTGCATTTTCAGTTCTCAAAAGACAACTGTCAGAAACAAATTTGGAAAAGCTTGAAAGATTTGTCCTCCTCCTTTGTGGTACTGGACCTCATTTTGATTGAATGGGTTCTTTCTTTTAGTTATTGACAAAGGTGAAGAAAAAAAAAAGTCCCATAAATATATTTCCCTGTGTCCCTAAGCATGGTTTCAACTGTTTTGTTTGTTGTTTAATCAAGAAATGATGTCTGATTTTCTTCAGTCCAATGGACTGTAATCCACCAGGCTCCTATCCATGGCATTTCCCAGGCAAGAATACTGAAGTGGGTTGCCATTTCCTTCTCCAGGGGATCTTCCCAAACCATGGATCAAACAGGCATCTGCTGCTTGGCAGGTGGATTTTTTACCACAGAGTCTTGTTTCAGACTTGTATTAACACCTTTTAATTCGACTTCCAAACATCATTTTTCTCAACTCCAATATATGCATAATTTACAAGATTTTTTCTGTTCAGTCTGATCTTTGCAAGTAAGTGCTCCATCTTCATTAGCTATTCAATTATCCCCAAGTATGATTATTTAACTTGTCTTGTTAACAATAGCAAGGACAGATAAGAAAGGCTTCGTCAGCAGTCAATGCAAAGAAATAGAGAAAACAAACAGAAAGGGAAAGACTAGAGATCTCTTCAAGAAAATTAGAGATACCAAGGGAATATTTCATGCAAAGATGGCCTCAAAAAAGGACAGAAATGGTTGGACATAACAGAAGCAGAAGATATTAAGAAGAGGTGACAAGAATGCACAGAAGAACTGTACAAAAAAGATCTTCATGACCCAGATAATCACAATGGTGTGATCGCTCACCTAGAGCCAGACATCCTGGAATGTGAAGTCAAGTGGGCCTTAGAAAGCATCACTACCAACAAAGCTAGTGGAGGTGATGGAATTCCAGGTGAGCTGTTTCAAGTCTTGAAAGACGATGCTGTGAAAGTGCTGCACTCAATATGTAAGCAAATTTAGAAAACTCAGCAGTGGACACAGGACTGGAAAAGGTTGCTTTTCATTCCAATCCCAAAGAAAGGCAATGCCAAAGAATGCTCAAACTACTGCACAATTGCACTCATCTCACATGCTAGTAAAATAATGCTCAAAATTCTCCAAGCCAGGTTTCAGCAATACGCAAACCGTGAACTTCCAGATGTTCAAGTTGGCTTTAGAAAAGGCAGAGGAACGAGAGATCATATTGCCAACATATGCTGGATCATCAAAAAACCAAGAGAGTTCCAGAAAAACATCTATTTCTGCTTTATTGATTATGCCAAAGCCTTTGACTGTGTGGATCACAACAAACTGAGGAAAATTCTGAAAGAGATGGGAACACCAGACCACCTGACCTGCCTCTTGAGAAACCTATATGCAGGTCAGGAAGCAACAGTTAAAACTGGACATGGAACAGACTGGTTCCAAATAGGAAAAGGAGTTCATCAAGGCTGCATACTGTCACCTTGCTTATTTAACTTATATGCAGAGTACATCATGAGAAACGCTGGACTGGAAGAAATGCAAGCTGGAATCAAAATTGCTGGAAGAAATATCAATAACCTCAGAAATGCAGATGACACTACCCTTATGGCAGAAAGTGAAGAAGAACTAAAAAGCCTCTTGACGTAAGTGAAAGAGGAGAGTGAAAAAGTTGGCTTAAAGCTCAACATTCAGAAAACTAAGATCAGGGCATCCAGTCCCATCACTTCATGGGAAATAGATGCGGAAGCAGTCCAAACAGTGTCAGACTTTTTATTTTTGAGAGGAGGAGGGCTCCAAAATCACTGCAGATGTTGATTACAGCCATGAAATTAAAAGACATTTTACTCCTTGGAAGGAAAGTTATGACCCACCTCAATAGCATATTGAAAAGCAGAGACATTACTTGGCCAACAAAGGTCCGTCTAGTCAAGGCTATGGTTTTTCCAGTGGTCATGTATGCATGTGAGAGTTGGACTGTGAAGAAAGCTGAGTGCTGAAGAATTGATGCTTTTGAACTGTGGTGTTCTTGAGAGTCCCTTGACTGCAAGGAGATCCAACCAGTCCATTCTAAAAGAGATCAGTCCTGAGTGTTCTTTGGCAGGACTGATGCTAAAGCTGAAACTCCAATACTTTGGCCACCTCATGCGAAAAGTTGACTCACTGGAAAAGACTCCGATGCTGGGAGGGATTGGGGGCAGGGGAAGGGGACAACAGAGGATGAGATGGTTTGGATGGCATCACTGACTTGATGGACGTGAATTTGAATGAACTTTGGGAGTTGGTGATGGACAGGGAGGCTTGGCGTGGTGCAATTCATGGGGTGGCAAAGAGTCAGACACGATTGATCAAATAAACTGAACTGAACTGAACTGAACTACAAGCAGAAGATATTAAGAGGTGGAAAGAATACACAGAACAACTTCACCAAAAAATGTCTTAATAACCCAGGTAACCATAATGGTGTGGTCACTCACCTAAAGCCAGACATCTGGAGTGTGAAGTTAAGTGGGCCTTAGGAAGTGTCAGTACAAACAAAGCTAGTGGAGGTGATGGAGTTCTAGCCAAGTTATTTCAAGTCCTAAATGAGGACTTGAAGATGCTGTGAAATGCTGCACTCAATATGCCAGCAAATTTGGAAAACTCAGCAGAGGCCACAGGCCTGGAAAAGATCAGTTTTCTTTCCAGTCCCAAAAAAGGACAAAGCCAAAGAATGCTCAAACTACCACACAATTTTGCTCATTTCACACTCAAGCAAGATCATGCTCAAAGTCCTTCAAGCTAGGCTTCAAAAGGATGTGAACTAAGAACCTTCCTGATGTACAAGCTGGATTTTTAAAAGGTGGAGGGACCAGATATCATATTGCCAACATCCATTGGAACATAGAAAATGCAAGAGAATTCCAGAAAACCATCTACTTCCACTTCATTGACCATGCTAAAGCCTTTGAATCACAATAAAATATGGAAAATTCTTAGAGAGATGGAATACCAAACCACCTCACCTGTCTCCTGAGAAATCTGTTTGCAGGTCAAGAAGCAACAGTTAGAATGGGACATGGAACAACAGACTCGTTCCAGATTGGGAAAGGAGTACATCAAGGCTGTTGTTCTGCTTCTAACTGTTGCTTCTTGACCTGCATACAGGTTTATCCCTGCTTATTTAACCTATATGCAGAGACTATCATTAAAAAATACCAAGCTGGATGACTCATATGCTAGAATCAAGATTGCCGCAAGAACTATCTACCATTTCAGATATGCTAATGGCAGAAAACGAAGAGGAACTAAAGAGCCTCTTGATGGAGATGAAAAAGGAGAATGAAAAAGCTGGCTTTAAACTCAACTTTCAAAAACCTAAGATCATGGCATCTGGTCTCATCTCTTCATGGCAAATATATGAGGGAAAAAATGGAAACAGTGACAGTGGATGGCAACAGCAGCATTAAATTAAAAGATGCTTGCTCACTGGGGAAAAAAGCTGTGACAAACCTGTTCAGTGTGTGCTGAATTTATTCACTCAGTCATGTTCAACTCTTTGTGGCAAACCTAGATGACTTCACTTTGCTGACAAAGGTCCATCAGTCAAGTCAAAGCTATGGCTTTTCCAGTAGTCATGTATGGATGTAAGAGTTGGACCATAAAGAAAGCTGAGCACTGAAGAACTGATGCCTTCAAACTGTGGTGCTGGAGAATTTTCTTGAGAGTTCCTTGGACAGCAAGTGAATCAAACCAATCAATTCTAAAGGAAATCAACCCTGAGTATTCACTGAAAGGACTAATGCTGAAGCTGAAGCTCCAATATTTTGGCCACCTGATGTGAAGGGCCAATTCATTGGGAAAGACCATAATGCTGGGGAAACTTGAGGGCAGGAGGAGAAAAGGGTGACAGATGATAAGATGGTTGGATGGAATCTTTGACTCAATGGACATGAGTTCGAACAAACTCCAGGAGACAGTAAAGGATGGGGAAGCCTTGTGTGCTGCCATCCATGGGGTCACAAACAGTCGGATACAGCTGAACAACTAAACAAAAACAAATTTCTCCATTTTCTGCTGTTTTAAATACCAAAATTTCAGATGTCATCCACTGGGAAAGTTTGAGCACTAAGCTTTCTCTGTTATTCACCTTGATCCTATTACTCAATTGTTCTCAAGTATACAATGTCTAATCTTATATTTTATGACTTTTTCTTCCATCAGAATTCTTATTTCTCAATCTGCAAATTTCTTATTGTGTTTAGAAAAATTTCACCTGTTAGGGGAAGATGATTGATAACATCTCTCATTAATGAAATATAATGTTAATGAAATGAGAAGTGATCTTCCTTTCAAAGTTCTAATAAGGTTCAGAGAGCACTACTTTGAAACTAATTTTTAGCCTCTTCTATTCTCTTGATTTTTTTTAATTTCTATTTTTGCTTCAGGAGAAAATCAACTTACCCATATAGCTCTTTACAGTTTATAGGAAGCTAAAAGTGGCTACTGCTCCATCAAGCCAAGTATAGATTAGGGTCCCTTTACTGTATGTTTCCTCATCACTTTTAACTATATTTCTCATATATCTATTCATGTCAGATTTTTATTTTGAATGAGGTAGAAGGGCTAACAGAATCCCAGTGACTGATGATTGCTTAGTCCAAAGGAATTTCTATTCTACCTTTGTTGGTTAGATTGTTTACAGTCTTAGACCTCAGGCAAAATGTAATATATGGAATTAAAACATTACTTTTCATCAGCGATGTAAACTTTGTACCATATGTCTTGAATTCTTAAAAATGTGGGTCTATTTGAACCCAAGACAATGAAAGGAAGTGCTTTGAACTTTTAACCTCTTCCCTTTCTTTCTTATTTTAACTGAATTTGTGTTTTACTCCTCTAGTTTGATTAATTAAAGTTAAGAGAAAAATGGTGGCATTCATATTTCACTGCATATCTAATTATGGCTTAATTTCTTTCTTATATCTTTTTCTTTATCACTCAGTTTCCGTCTTTCCAAGCACCACCCTACATTTAAGTCACTTTGGTAGCCTTATTATTCAGTTCTTTCCAAATAAAGTTTGTTTTCTGCATTTGTTATTCAATTTTTTCCATTATTATCTGTGATTCCTCTTCTAGATACAATCTAGGAAGACTTTATTATGTGCCATCCATATATTAGTAATTATACATTTCAAAGTTTTGCCAATTTCAATCTTCTGAGTTTTCTTCAATATATGATCAATCTTTTGATTGACAATTAATTTCACCTAATTTAGTACTTAAATCCTTCCTTTCATGAATTTCATTAAAATCTGCTTCATGTAAGCATTAGCATCGAAATTCACATTACATGAGTTTATGTATTCATCAGTTCACAAGGTTGATAGAATCATCCAGGAAACAACCCTGCATTTCTTCTATAACATTGGTTTTTCTCTGAATTTTATTTCCCTCTATCATATATACCATACCATATACTACATCATAAGCCAATATATAAGTGCTTACTAATTCTTTTCATGATGGCATTTGCAATCTTAGTCCCTTTTTTCAACACGATGTCTACTGAAGTATGAAATCCTTCCTCCAGTTTCTGATATTGCCTTTGAGTCTGGTGGTTCAAATTCTCAGAAAGCAATGGCAAGACTGAAATTTTTGTCTTCTTTTTTTCTGTCAGTGTCTCCTCATTTTGAATTGCTTCTTTCTCCCTTTTTTTGTTTTCTTTTTTTAATTTTATTTTTACTTTGTTCTATGTTACAATACTGTATTGGTTTTGCCATACATTGACATGAATCAGCCACAGGTGTACACGAACTCCCAATGCTGAAGCCCCCTCCCACCTCTCACCCCATATCATCTCTCTGGATCATCCTCATGCACCAGCCCCAAGCATCCTGTATCCTGTATTGAACATAGACTGGTGCTTCGTTTCTTACATGATAGTATACATGTTTCAATGCCATTCTCCCAAATCATCCCACCCTCTCCCTCTCCCTCAGAGGCCAAAAGTCCATTCTATACATCTGTGTCTCTTTTGTTGTCTCACATACAGGGTCATCATTACTATCTTTCTAAATTCCATATATATGTGTCAGTATACTATGTTGGTGGTTTTTTTTCTGGCTTACTTCACTCTGTATTATCGGCTCCAGTTTTATTCACCTCATTAGAACTGATTAAAATTTATTCTTTTTAAGGGCTGAGTAATACTCCATTGTGTATACATACCGCAGCTTTCTTATCCATTCATCTGCTGATGGACATCTAGGTTGTTTCCATGTCCTGGCAATTATAAACAATGCTGCAATGAACATTGGGGTACATGTATCTCTTTTAATTCTGGTTTCCTCAGTGTGTATGCCGAGCAGTGGGATTGCTGGGTCATAAGGCAGTTCTATTTGCAGTTTTTTAGGGAATCTCCACACAAATTCTGGTTTCCTCGGTGTGTATGCCCAGCAGTGGGAAACATGTTGACACATGCAACAACGTGAATGAATCTCAAATGTATTATGATCAGTAAGAGATTTGGAAATAAGTGACTACAATCAAGAGCTTCCCTGGTGGCCCAGTGACTGGGACTCCATGCTCCCAATGCAGGGACCCATGCTGGATCTCTGATCAGGAACTAGATTCCACACATGCAGTGAAGATCCCACATACTCCAGTTAAGACATGGCACAGCCAAATAGTAAATAAGTGAACATCAATGAAGAAGACTGTAGTCATGAGGTTTATTTATATGCCATTTATTCTATTTGAGAAAATAAGAATAGCTGTAGAAAAGTCAAGTAATAAGGGAGATGCTGAAATATGCACCCTTATATCATGGGCAGATAAATGGGCTATTAAGGAAGACCAGAAATAGATTAAGTCATCACGGATTTTATGAAAAAGGTAATTTGCCAATCAGTGAGGAAATCTGTGTTACTTCATAGATGAAATGGTAGCAGACAAACTAATGGAATATATGAGGAAATAAAAGTGTTGTATCTATGTCTCACAGCCATCTCCAAAATTAATTTCAGATAAGTTAAATATTTATACATTCAAAGACTGGGATAGAAAAAGACATAAAATCCTTAGAAAATATTATGGAAATATTTTATAGTTAAAAAAATAATATATTTTTTAACTTCAGGGTAAGGAAGACCTTTCTAAAGATGAAATGAAACCAGAGTGATAATTTTGACTGCATTAGAAATAAAATGTTCTGTATATTGCTGCTGCTGCTGCTAAGTCAACTTCAGTCGTGTCCGACTCTGTGTCAGGAGGTGGATCATAGAGGATCCTGCTGTGATTTATGTCAGAGAGTGTTTTGCCTATGTTCTCCTCTAGGAGTTTTATAGTTTCTGGTCTTACATTTAGATCTTTAATCCATTTTGAGTTTATTTTTGTGTGTGGTGTTAGAAAGTGATCTAGTTGCATTCTTCTATAAGTGGTTGACCAGTTTTCCCAGCACCACTTGTGAAAGAGATTGTCTTTACTCCATTGGATATTCTTGCCTCCGTTGTTGAAAATAAGGTGTCCATAGGTGTGTGGATTTATCTCTGGGCTTTCTATTTCATTCCATTAATCTATATTTCTGTCTTTTTGCCAGTACCATACTCTACTCCCTTTTATTTTAACAATAAATGTAATGAAGAGAAAAGTAGATCACATTAATATATATATCACTATTTAAAATCATAGTTTCTTCTCTTATTGCACTTTACTCTTTAAACCTTTGCAATCATCTTTCTCAACTCCAATGTATGCATGATTTTACATGATTTTCTTTTGGAATTGTACTTTTTCCAACTAAAGGTGCTATCTTTATTTGTAGAGACAGCACCTTATCTTTCCTTATTACATCTTTGATTCATTCTATTGTTACAAGTTTTGCAGATATTACATTTGACACAAGTAATTTTTATTAATCTTACATTTCTTTAGTATTAACATTTTCATTGTGGCCAATGTGAAGGTTTTGTCCAAGATAAAAGTCATTTGACTCAGGTCCATTTCCCGACCATTTAAGCCTTCGTAGCCTTTTCTTTCATGGGTTTTTCAATGTGAAGAACTTCATTTAGCTATTAGTTAAAGTAGAAATGCACAAAACACAAGTTTTTGTATTATTTTTTAAATATTTGAAGGATAATTACAATATTGTGATAGCTTTTGCTGTACATCAACATGGATCAGCTGTAGGTATACATATATCTCCTCCCTTTTGAATTTTCCTCCCACTTCTCTTCCCATCCCACTGCTCCACATTTTGTATTATTGATAGATGAAATGTTGCAAATACAACAACCCAGGAAAAAGTGACCCTGTGTCACCTCTAAAATCAGGGTTTAGGATCTTCTAGTTTATTGTTGCTACTTTGTACAACGGGCTTCACTACATGGCTACTGCAAAACTTGATCTGACTATACACATTAATTGAAAGGCATAAGCTTATTAAATCTTACAACCAATAATAAATGCCTAAAGTCAAGAGGATCAAGAACATTTTTAAAAAGCAACTAGGAGAACTAATATTCCTAATTTATTTTTTTTCCTCAGCTCAGTGAAATCACTCAATTTATGCCCATTATCAGTTTGGGGAGAAAACTCTTTGGACAAAACAGATCCCAAACTCTGTATTTGTGTACATGTCTGAGTGTATGTTTTACTCTATGCTGTGTGTTTATACCCAATGTGTCTGTATTTATAGTTATCTGTATCCAGATAGGTTTAATTTTATATATGAATTTTGCATTGCAATGAATTTTGCATTGCAATGAATTTTTGTTATATTTCTCTCCAATTTTTAGAATAATCTCACAGAAAAATGGTGAATTATCTCTGACACTCCTTTACTTTCAAAACACTTTGTAATGACCGTTTTTCTCCTGTCTTTAGTGTTTACAGCCTTTTATCACTATATTTTGCGTTGGCTCATACCACTTTGGAGTGTCTACCACTGTAACTTGAATTTTTAGTTACAAAGTTCACCTGTATTTCTCTTCTTATTGTCCTTTAATCTTTCTTTTGTTGTAGGAAATTCTCTGGGAAACAAAGAGAATCTTTCAACCATTGTTGGTGAGTTCATTTTGTGTGCACATACGTTTATGTATATGTGTTTATCTGCTCACAAAACATTAAACATTGCTTTCAGATACTTCAATTTTTTAAAAAATTTTTATTCATGTTTGTTTTCCATAGAATTTAAATTAATCTTTCCGTTTTATTTTTCAGATGATCTTCAGGAAAAAATTGGTAACTTTCTGACAAATCTCCACTCTAGTAACCCTTCCAGTGACTGCTTCCATGATGTCGTCAGCACTCCCTGCCCTTTTATCATTATGCCATCCACTGGCTCCCGTTCTCCTGGATACCTATTCTTTTGCACCCAATATTTGAATAGGAACTACTTTCTTACTACTTTATGTCCACTGTTTTATTCCATGTCTTCCCTTTCCTATAATATTAGCTTTCTCTGTCTTCCAGAGACTTGTCATCCTTGCATTGTGAATTCGTAGTATAAAGCGGATTGGACTAGTAAGCACATGGTTTCCACTCTGTATATTTTCTGGAAAGCATCCACTAACTTGGGTCATTATCAAGTATCCAAATTGAAAGGGCCATTATTTTACTATCGAGGCTTTCCAAAGCTTAACAAGAGAAGAGAATTTCAAATTGGTGAATGAAGTGCCTCCCTCCATTGTTCTGACAAAGATTGTGTAAATTCTAATGCCATGGGCTGGTTGAGTGTGAGATGGAGTCTCTCTCTCTCACTGTTCTTTGTCATATTACACAAGTGTTACCAATATTGCAAATACTTTATAATACTTCTCTGGCTTCTTTCCACCTATAGTAAGCATTCTTCATTCTTTTACACTTTTATTCACAAAGATATTAATTCTGAAATCTGCAATCCTTTTTCAATGTTTGCAAAAGGATGTTACACTTTAAGAAAAACTTATCAACTCACTCCACTATTCCTGCCTAGAGAATTTCATGGATGGGGGGGCCTGGCGGACCTGAGTCCATGAGGTGGCAAAGAGTCAGACACAACTGAGCCACTAACACTTTCACTTTCACTTATGTGTAATATATATTTCAATTTGGAAATTTTATGTGAATACCAGGGATACTGTTCTCGGATTAATCCAAGATAATTTTTCGTAAAGCACTAATATATTTATTCAGTTTGACATCCTCATTTTTCTAATGATAGTTTTTCAATTATACTTTGCTTTACAGATTAAATGGAATTTGGGAATATATTTTGCTAATAACATGAAATAGACATCATATGATTATTGCTATAGATACAGTTTTTAACACAGGGGTACTTTTACTGTACACTTTCCATTATATTTTAGATAACTGTCTCATGTATGTGAGAATCTTTGTTTTTTATTGTGAAAAAGGAGAGTCCAATGCAAGGTGAATGATTTTCCTTTCTTATACCAGGGGAAGTCCTACTCTAAATCCTATCATTTTTTTTCCCCTTTCCCATCTTAATTCCCTTTGCACAGAAGCATGATGGAATATAAAACATTGGTTCTCGTGAGTTATATGAGATTCGGGACCTTTGATTCTAATTCTTAGAAAAATGGGTAAACAATGAAAAGGATTCAAGTTACTGTCCTCTTCTCTTCCTTACACTGTACCTTAATTTATTTGAATAGTTATTTCTTCCTTTTATTTTTCAGCTAAGGGTGAACAGGATAAAGGCAAGTCTCATTAGTTTTTTACCCTCTTTATCTAGTCATGTTTTATCTGTTTCTTTAATATTTGTCTTTTTGTCTTTAACACTCAATGTTCAACTTTCTCAAATCCAATCTATATACCTAACTTTCCATCATATTTTCTCGTTTTATTATTATTTCAAATGAAGTTTGTCCTCTTCATGTGTTATTATATGATTTATCCTGTCCTTCCTATTTATACAGAAATTTTATTTTTGCCAAGTACATCATACTAATAATTTACTTATAAAATTGTGCTATCTTTAAAGTTTCTAAGAAAATTTTGTCAAATAGTTTCATTCATTTGATTCAGAAGCCCCGTCTCTCCCATTGAATATTTCATTTCCCTCCTTTTCATTTTTCTTTGTGAAAGTAAACTTAATTGAGGCATAGTTAAAATCAAACTCTCATAAAACACAGTTGCATATTAAGCAGTTGACGAAGTGTTGTGACTAGAGGCACCATCTCTCTTTCTTTTTCAATTGGTTGTAGGAGTTTTTATCAGACACTCTAAGCTTGAATTTTTATTTGTAATGAGATGCAACTTCTTTCACATGGAGAAAGAAAGAAATAGTAACCCTGTAAGGTTCTATTCTTGGGTTCAAGCTTTTTTGGGATGACAATTGTGTCCTTTCTACTACTGGATTGATCAACAGAATTCTGAGAATCAGTGAATGTATTCTTTCTAGTTCATGTAGTGTTTCTGACACTTAAAAAAGCTTGTGAAGTGCCATTAATATTATAATGCCTTTCTGTAGCTTCACTTATAAACAACAACATACCTATGAATAATAATATGGAACCACCTAATTTTCTCAAAATCCCAATGGATTGTGCTTTCCCTGCACATGATCTATTTTCTACTTGGATGTGTGTAAAGTTCTTTCTTTTGTCTATCCATTAAAAAAATTACCCTCAGGTCTCTAAAGCAAGTGTTTCTATTAATTGAGTTTATATAGAAAGTTTGAATCTTTCTGTTAGGTAGTCAGAATAGGAAAAGGAGTCCAGAATGGTGATGGCTAAAAGACAAGGAAGGAAAAAGCTCACGAAAATAGAACAAAGGAAGATCTGAGGATCAGATGGAGGACCTCGGTAGAATAAACAGCACTCCTTACTAGCCCAATTTGCATAGGGAAGGCCCAGGGGGGAGGGAAATATATATATATATATATAAGAGGAGCCAAAGGGCCAGGGATGCCCTCTCTCTGTCTCTCGCTGTCTCACTCTCTGACTCTCTATTTCTTGTTTTCTCTCTCTCTCCTCTTCACGTCTTTTGGGTCAGCATGCCCTCATGCCTTGAGGATGTATTTTCTTTATTTTCTAAATAAAACTGAGCTGTAACATGGAGCTATAATGTGGAGCTATAACACTGATCTGTGTGAGAGCTGTGACATGGTTTATCTGAGGGCTATAGCACTGGTCCATTGCTTCAGATTTTTGTTGTGATGAGACTGAACCAAGGAAATTACACACTCCCCCAAAATCTATGGTGTGTGACTCAGATTTAAACTGGCTGAACAACCTTGGTGCAGGACCCTCAAGGAGGAGGCCAACTGCAGCAAAAACCCAACTCAGTGAAATCTCCTGCAGTAGAAGTGGAACGCGAAAAAAATCCAGTGCAGGGGGAGTAACAAGAAGTTCAGTGTGCTGGAAACTAGGACAGTGAATAACAAACTCAGCAGAAAGCTCACGCGGCTCAGTCTCAGACTCCAAAAGACCTCTGGTTAAGGTAGGAGGTCCTCATTCCTATGGCTGGAAGGACATGTGCCTAACAAAATCTTAATTCCTTACAACCTCTGTTTCTTATTTCCTCGAATGCCCCATGAACAGGCGAATGGAAGTGGTTACAACTGAGGAACTCTGGCAGGGCCTACTCCTCAGTAAGTCCCAAAGGCTTCACTATAAGCTGTGCCCCAGTAGCTGTTACCCAAGCTCGTGGGGGTTTTTCTGTCCTTAATATTCTTTGTGCCAAGGATCAGGCCAATGAAAACTGTGAGCACAGGTCATGTATTTAGCCGATTTTCCAGCAGGTTATGAAGGGGATATTCTGCATGTTAGTTAAATAAGCAGAGTGACAATATACAGCCTTGATGTACTCCTTTTCCTATTTGGAACCAGTCTGTTGTTCTATGTCCAGTTTTAACTTGCTTCCTGACCTGCATACAGATTTCTCAAGAGGCAGGTCAGGTGGTCTGGTATTCCCATCTCTTTCAGAATTTTCCACAGTTTATTGTGATCCACACAGTCAAAGGCTTTGGCATAGCCAATAAAGAAGAAATAGATATTTTTCCAGAACCCTCTTGCTTTTTTGATGATCCTGCGGATGTTGACAACTTGATCTCTGGTTCTTTTGCCTTTTCTAAAACCAGCTTGAACATCTGGAAGTTCATGGTTTATGTATTGCTGAAGCCTGCCTTGGAGAATTTTGATCATTACTTTACTAGCGTGTGAGATGAGTGCAATTGTGCTGTAGTTTGAACATTCTTTGGCATTGCCTTTCTTTGGGATTGGAATGAAAACTGACCTTTTCCAGTCCTGTGGCCACTGCTGAGTTTTCCAAATTTGCTGGCATATTGAGTGCAGCACTTTCACAGCATCGTCTTCCAGGATTTGAAATAGCTCAACTGGAATTTCATCACCTCCACTAGCTTTGTTCGTAGTGATGTTTCCTAAGGCCCACCTAACTTCACATTCTAGAATGTCTGGCTCTAGGTGAGTGATCATACCATCCTGATTATCTGGGTCGTGAAGAACTTTTTTGTACAATTGTTCTGTGTAGTCTTGCTACCTCTTCTTAATATATTCTGCCTCTGTTAGGTCCATACCAGTTCTGTCCTTTATCAAGTCCATTTTATTTAACTTATATGCAGAGTACATCATGAGAAATGCTGGGCTGGAAGAAATACAAGCTGGAATCAAGATTGCCAGGAGAAATATTAATAACCTCAGATATGCAGATAACACCACCCTTATGGCAGAAAATGAAGAGGAACTAAAAAGTCTCTTGATGAAAGTGAAAGAGAAAAGCGAAAAAGTTGGCTTAAAACTCAACATTCAGAAAACGAAGATCATGGCATCTGGTCCCATCACTTCATGGGAAATAGATGTGGAAATAGTGTCAGACTTTATTTTGGGGGGCTCCAAAATCAC
This sequence comes from Madoqua kirkii, assembly GCA_006408675.1. Classification (NCBI taxonomy): domain Eukaryota; kingdom Metazoa; phylum Chordata; class Mammalia; order Artiodactyla; family Bovidae; genus Madoqua; species Madoqua kirkii. The sequence goes on from SJYC01135252.1 coordinate 27,364, forward strand.
TGCAGATTGTGATTGCAGCCATGAAATTAAAAGATGCTTACTCCTTGGAAGGAAAGTTATGACTAACCTAGATAGCATATTGAAAAGCAGAGATATTACTTTGCCAACAAAGATGTGTCTAGTCAAGGTTATGGTTTTTCCAGTAGTCATGTATGGATGTGAAAGTTGGACTGTGAAGAAAGCTGTGAAGAAAGCTGAGCGCCAAAGAATTGATGCTTTTGAACTGTGATGTTGGAGAAGGCTCTTGAGAGTCCCTTGGACTGCAAAGAGATCCAACCAGTCCATTCTAAAGGAGATCAGCCCTGGGTGTTCTTTAGAAGGACTTATGCTAAAGCCGAAACTCCGGGAGTTGGTGATGGACAGGGAGACCTGGCATGCTGCAATTCATGGGGTCGCAACAGTCGGACACGACTGAGTGACTGAACTGAACTGACTGATGAAGGAGATTCCTCTTATTGCAAAAATTCAGAGACACAGTGATAGGTAAGAGGTGGATTTGTCCAGATTCAGAGAGAAACACACTCTGCAGGGTATGAGCCATTGCAGAGGGCAAGAGGTCCTAGAATGTGGTGTAGCTAAGTTTTGTGAGCTGGTGAGTTAATATGCTAATGAGCGGGAGGATCATCTCAATCATTGGGGAACCACCCACTCCTTGGAACTGTCCTGCCACCTCTGGATGTGTCATTTAGCTTATGGATTGGAAATCAAAGTTTAGTTGAATTTGGCTTGTCATCTTGGACCCCACTGATTTTAATTGGTTTATGTTACGTCCTTGTGCTATGTCATTCTTTCAAAGGCCATGCCCTGCTGCCTTCCTTCCTGCTTCATGTTCTTTTTCTAAGTCCCATCTGGGCCCACAATGTTGCCTCTACAATCTTCTGGATGGACAACCAGAAAATAACTGGCCCATGGGAGGGAAATGCCCATTGGAAATAATATCGAATCCCTCTAGATATTCAGGCCTTCATCTTCCATGTTTCCTACAACATGTGCAACATCAGCATCTCTCAATGAACCTGCTAGGGAAGGTGACAGGCACAAAATGCCCAATAGAAGTCCATATGTTGGCATCCCTTCAAAGGCAATTGGGCTTCCAGGGTTAATGTTTACCACTTTAGGAGTTAGCCCTGCAGGCCATTTGGGCCCAAACCCTTAACACCCTTCTCCTAAAGTTACAAATATACCTTGGGATCAAATCTCCACTCCACTTTTATGTAACATCTAGTCTGTTTCCTCTTACCAATTTGTTCTGAAGCCAATTGCTAACTCCTACAACCAGGACCCTACCCACTTGCAGTCAACATTTCTCCATCCTGTCAAGGAGTTAGCCCTGCAGGCCATTTGGGCCCAAACCCTTAACACCCTTCTCCTAAAGTTACAAATATACCTTGGGATCAAATCTCCACTCCACTTTTATGTAACATCTAGTCTGTTTCCTCTTACCAATTTGTTCTGAAGCCAATTGCTAACTCCTACAACCAGGACCCTACCCACTTTCAGTCAACATTTCTCCATCCTGTCTATTATTAAAATACTCTTAATGCCCCTAACAGGGCCAGATAACCCACTCCTTTGTCATTACTTCTGTTATTACCTAAAGGGGGTCTATGACAATGAAACGTTTACCATTGGAAACACCTTAAGCTGCTTTTATGGAGGACTAGGGGAGGAAATCAGTGACTTACAATCCCTTAGAGCAGTAAAAGGATAAGGCTTGTGACATTTTCACCAGGTTCTCAGTCTCAGGGCACAGGCTTGGATTGCTTTACATCATAATATCTATTCCCATCTGTAGTGTAAAAACTGGCAATGAGTTTAAATTACAACCCCTTAATCCTATCCAGCACGGGTCAGGCTAGAGACTTTGAAGACACCCAAATCCAGCCCCGGGTCCCAGGAGGTAGACCTGCCTCAACCTCCCTAGGGATCTGGTCACTGGGAGGTTGTCATGCCTCAACCTGCTCAGGTATCTGCCAGTCTAGGGGGCGGGGGTGGTCCCAGGACATCAACCTGCTTTGACTTGCCTAGGGATCTGGTCCTCAAAAAGCTGTCACGCCTCAACCTGCTAGGGAATCCGCCAGTCCAGGAATCCCAGAAGGCCGACATGCCTCGACCTGCCCAGGGACTCAATTCTTGGGAAGCCAACCTACCTCAACCTGCCTGAGGATTCAGTCTACAGGAGGCTGTGATGCCTTAGCTTGCCTGGGGACCTGCACCCTGACCTAGGGTTGGCTGGGTCTCAGGTTGCAACAGTATTGGGTAGGATACGTTTCAAAAGACTCACCCTCTAAGGCAGTCCACCCATGGTAATAGAAGGAAGCCTATCACTTGTGGGACTGTGCCCAGTCTCAGAAATAACTCAGGAACCCAATGAGAACCCCACTGCTTTTCTGGAAAGGCTAAAAGAGGCCCTCCAAAAGTTTACCAGTCTGGACTTAGACTCTTATGAGGGACAGGTAATTTTAAAGGGCAAATTCCTGTCCCAATATGCATCAGACATCAGGATAAAGTTACAATAGCTACAGCAACAGGACTCTGTTGCCTCTTTAGATGAGATGGGATAGACAAATATTTTCCCACCAGTTTCTAGTGGTCCCTGACTGTCCTCCCTTATTAGGAAAAAATCTCTCCCTGCCTTCAAAACCTTGCAGCTATTGCAGTCCTGATAGAAGGTGCTTTAAAATTTTCTTTTGGGGGCAAACTATTTTTACCAGCCTCCAAGTAAAACAACTGCTAAATGAGAGAGCCCGTTTATGGATGTCTGATTAAAGAATCCTCAGATATCAAATAGTGCTAATGGAAAATCCAGTCCTCACTATAGCCCCTTGTGAGGGTCTTAACCCAGCTACCCTCTTGCCTACCCCCAAGGGCTCTCTCCCCTTTCACTCTTGCATAGAAACCTTGGACCACTGGACAAAACCCCAAGAGGAATTGTCAGAAGATACTCTGACCAATCCTGAGGAAATCTGGTACACTGATGGAAGCAACTTTGTCTTGGATGGAAAAAGAAAAGCCAGATACACAATAGTCTCCAATTTTGAGACAATAGAGGCTAAACCTTTGTTACGAGGGACTTTAGCCCAATTAGCTGAGCTTATAGCCCTGACTCAAGCTTTAGAGTTGAGAAAAGGAAAAAGAGTAGTCTTTTACACTGACTTATGCCTTTCTTGTGCTACATGCACATGCTGCTATTTGGAAAGAAAGAGGCCACTTGACTAGCTGAGGGTCCCCAATCAAATATGGTGATCAGATTCTTAGACTCTTGGAGGCAGTCCATCTGCCCACTGAGGTTTCAGTCTCCCACTGTAAAGGACACCAAAAAGGGAGTACAGAAGTGACACAAGGGAACCAAGGAGCTGACCAGGCAGCTAAGGAGCAGCATTACAGAACCATGACCCAATAGGGCTTGCCACCTTAGTTCCACAGGTTAATTTGCTAGAAACTCCTTCATACACTGAAGATGAGACCCTTAAGCTAAGAGTGAGGGCTTTCAAGAAGATCATATGGGATGGTTCCAAAAGGAGGGACTCCTTTTTCTGCCTGGGAACCTCCAACAGAAGTTGGTTAACTCCTTACTTGCTACCACTCATTTTGGGGAAAAGGCCCTCCAAAGATTATTAGAAATGTCCTTCAGAGGAACAGGCCTCCAAACAACTATAAGGGAAGTGGTCTCTTCTTGTCCCACTTGCCAACTAAACAGCCCCCAAGGAGCTTGAAGACCCCAGCTGGCCCAGCCTGTCCAATGACATGGGACCTACGCAGGAGAGGACTGGCAGATGGACCTCACACAGATGCCAGTCTCTCAATGGTATAAATACCTATTAGTCATGATAGATACATTTACAGGATGGGTTGAAGGCTTTCCCACCCAGATTGAGAAGACTGAGGAGGTGGTTAAAAAAACAGCTCCATGAAATCATTCTGAGATTTGGTCTGCCCAGGTTATTACAAAGTGACAATGGGGCATCATTTATTTCTAAGGTCACCCAAGGGGTCTCTAAAGCATTGAGTGTTATTTATTATCTCCATTGTGCCTGGAGGCCTCAGTCTTCAGGAAAAGTAGAAAAAGTCAACCAATTCTTAAAATCAGTGATAAAATGATAACCCAAGAGACCACCCTGGGATGGAAGGAGGCTTTACCAATAACTCTCCTCTGCACCCATATTGCCCCTAAGGAAAAGGTTGGTCTTTGTCCTTATGAAATGCTATATGGGAGACCTTTCGTTTATGTCAGTGACCTCTTCCTAGATCCAGAGGCTCAGACCCTTCAGTCTTATACTATGGCCATTGGGTAATTCCAACATGATATACACTTGTGGGATGTGAACCAAGGCCCAAAGATTCTAAGGATTCACCACTATATGCTCCAGGGACTCAAGTCCTAATTAAAGTCTGGAAAGATGGGTCCCCAAAAGCTCAACTCCATCCCACATATAAGGGCCCCTACCCTGTAATACTTTCTACCCCACAGAAGTCAGGGTACTGGGACATGACTCCTGGATTCACTAGTCATGAGTCAAGCCATGGAAGAAAACAGAAGAGGACACTCAATACACCTGTGAGCCCCTGGGAGATCTCAGATACCTATTCAGAATTACAAATGAGTGCCATTCTAAAGCACACTCCCAAAATCTATTTTCTGGGGATAAGATTTCTCAGGATAGCACTAAAGAGCCAACACAGCTTGGCAGAGGTTGTACTCCAAAACAGGAAATAGATCTTCTGATGCCTTAAAAAGGAGGGCCTTGATCCTCCTGGTGATGGAAATTTGGAATTGGATAATGCCCCTACTAGTCCTTGTTATCACCATATTGATGCTGCTTATGCTTGCTCCATGTATTATTAATTGTCTAACCCATTCTGTCTCTGCCCAGGTCAACAAGCTGCAATATATAGTGCAAGTTCAACAAGGATATATAAAACTTCAGCAGACCACAGAAAATATCACTCACCCTTATATGGACACTGCTATAAGGACTCTGAGGCCTAAGGCTATCAAGAGGGGGAGGCCCAATGCCCCTCATCGTCCCAGTTCAGCAAGAAGTAGCCAGAAAGACCTCAACACCCCTATTCCCAAAGAATTGAGTCTCCTATCTCTTGAGGGGGGAATGTTAGGTAGTTAGAATAGGAGAAAAGAGTCCAGAATGGCGCTGGCTAAAAGGCAAGAAAGGGAAAAGCCTATAAAAATAGAACAAAGAAGGTCTGAGGACCAGAGTGAGGACCTCAGGTAGAACAAACAGCACTCCTGGCTAGCCAGATTTACATAGGGCAGGCCCAGGGGGAGGGGAGAAAAAAAAAATATATATAGAGAGAGAGAGAGCCAAAGGGCCAGGGACTCTCTCTCTGTCCCTCTCTCACTGTCTCTTCTCTCTCTCCTCTGTTTCTATTTCACTGTTTTGCTCTCTCCTCTTCACATCTTTTGGGTTGGCATGCCCTCATGCCTTGAGGATGTATTTTCCTTTATTTTCTAAATAAAACTGAGCTGTAACATGGAGCTGTAACACTGATCTGCCAGAGAGCTGTGACATGATCTGTTCGATGGCTGTAACGCTGGTCCATCTCTTCAAGTTTTTGTTGTAATAAGACAGAACTGAGGAAATTGCACAGTACCCTGACACTTCAAACTTATATTCTCAATTCTTCCTTGAGGAAACATTTTATTGTATACTTGTCTATTTTACCTATTGAAATTACTCTAGATGTTACTTCCAAAATGATGTTTGTTTTTGTATTGACTTTATCATGGTTTGAAAAAAAAAAAAAAAGAAGGCCCCCAGCCTCAGTAACTTACACAATAAGCATCAACAAGCATTTATATCCTAGCTTATACATCACTTATGTCACCCTTTACCTGATTTTTATTCCTTAATCAAGTCTGCCAGAGCAGCAGCTTTTAGGAGTTTGCAATTCTTTTCACAGAGGGAAAAACATGGGAAACTGTAGAAACTGGCAATGCTTTCTAAAAACTCTTCTTGGGAAATTAAATACTATTACCTTCACTACTCTTTCTTGGCCTAAGCAATTCATGAGCAGATCTAAATATAGAGAATTATACTGTACCTACTGGGAGGCACTATGAAATGAAAGCATGTGGTTATGAACAATAAGAAAATTGACTGCAAGATTGATCTCATCTTTGTTTGTCCTCCAAACTTATCAGCTTCTCTTACTGCATTCAGTATTTTTCTCTTTTCCTCTACATGCATAAAAATCTGGTCAATGCAACCTTTATTTTCTTGATGCAAAGTTTCATGGCATTAATTTTACCACTAGCAGGGATCTGGCTATATATATTTATTTATATATTTAGTTTTAGTATTGTTGACTTCAAAATATAGTTACAATCTGAAAGTAGAGAGTCGTTTTATTTGGTAGTAATATTTAAGACTCTGAGCCCAGAAGACAGCATCTCAGCAGCTCTGAGAAAACTGATCCAAAGAGGCAGGAGAAGTCAGGCTCTATACGTTTGCAACAAAGAGAGCAGGCAGTCTGAATATCAAAGACCAGGTATCAAATTAAGGAATTTATCATTCTGTGTATGGGAGATCCATACACTGAATTCAATCCTCTCATATGCACCTCAGCTATCTGGGGCAAATCCTTTTTCCTTGTCCACCTTGCTTCTGGCACTTCACGCCCAGCATCTTAGCAATCACCATGGTGGGCTGGCAGCATCTACTGGATTATAGTGATGGGAGCCCTCATTCACATTTGGAGCCCAGAAATTGCTGATGGCTGTGGCGTTTCTTGTTTATTGATAAGGCAGGAGATATTTTCATTTCACAATAGCGGTATTAATAGTACAATCAAATCTGTTTCCAGAGTTTTTACAAATTTAGTCACCCACCATTTGTGTCTTAGGTTTCAGTTTATTCCATATTTTTCATATTACTTGGTACTTTTGCCATCTTCATTTAGTCATTCTGATGGGTATGAAGTTGGTTTCCACTGACATTTAATTATAATTTGTTTGAGACAGAACAAATTGGGTACTATTTTACATACATATTAACATCCTATTTTATTGTCTATTAATGTCTTTTACCCATTTTTCTGTTGTATTGTCTGCCTTCTTCTTATTGATAAATAAATGTTCTTTATATAGTCTTTTGCTGAATGTATGTTTTAGGGGACATTTTCCTTATTTATAAATTTTTTTATCACACTCCTAAATTTAATGTGGTTTATCACAACTTTCTTTTGTAGTTGCTTCCTTGGGGTCCAATTTAAAAAATCTTTGCATATGTGAAGTTCATGACGGTGTCTTTTTTTAAATACTATTATTTAACTTTAAAAAAATTGAAGTAGACTTAAATATTATATTAGTTTTATTATACATTGAAGTGATTCAGTATTTTTATAAGTTCTCAGTTCACTTTACTAGCTCAGTCCTGTCCGACTCTTTGAGAACCTATGGACTGTAGCACGCCAGACTTCCCTGTCCATCACTGACTCCCAGAGCTTGCTCAAATGCAAGTGCATTGAGTGGGATACCATCCAACCATCTCATCCTCTGTTGTCCCCTTCTCCTCTGCCTTCAATTTTCCCTGAATCAGGGTCTTTTCCAGTGAGTCAGTTCTTAACATAAGGTGGCCAAAGTATTGGCATTTCAGCATCAGCTTCAGCCATCAGTCCTACCAATGAATATTCAAGACTGATTTCCTTTAGAAATTACTGGTTTGATGTCCTTTCAGTCCAAGGGACTCTCAAGAGTCTTCTCCAACACCATAGTTCAAAAACATCAATTCTTCAGCACTCAGTTTTCTTTATAGTCCAACTCTCATATCCATACATGACTACTGGAAAAACTATATCTTTGATTAGATGGACCTTTGTCAGCATAGTAATATCTCCACCTTTTAATATGCTGTCTAGGTTGATCATAGCTTCTCTTCCAAGGAGCAAGCATCTTTTAATTTCATAGCCTAGTCACCGTCTGCAGTGATTTTTAGAGACCAAAAAAATAAAGTCTCTCATTGTTTCCATTGTTTCCCCATCTATTTGCCATGAGGTAATGGGACCAGATGCCATGATCTTCATTTTTTGAATGTTGAATTTTATGCCAGCCTTTTCACTCTCCTCCTTCAATTTCATCAAGAGGCTCTTTATTTCCTCTTCACTTTCTGCCATAAGGGTGGTGTCATCTGCAAATCTGAGGTTATCGATATTTCTCCAGGCAATCTGGATTCTAGCTTGTACTTCATCCAGTCTGGTATTTCACATGATGTACTCTGCATGTGAGTTAAATAAGTAGGGTGACAATATACAGCTGTGATGCACCCCTTTCCCAATCTGGAACGAGTCTCTTGTTCCATGTCCAGTTCTAACTGTTGCTTCTTGACCTGCATACAGATTTCTCAGGAAGCAGGTAAGGTGGTTGGATATTCCCATCTCTTGAAGAATTTTCCATAGTTGTGATCTACACAGTCAAAGGCTTTGGTGTAATCAATAAAGCAGAAGTAGATGTTTTTCTGGAATTAGCTTGCTTTTTCCATGATCCAGTGCATGCTCGCAATTTGATTTCTGGTTCCTCTGCCCTTTCTAAATCCAGATTGAATATCTGGAAGTTCACAGTTCATGTACTGCTGAAGCCTGGGTTGGAGAATTTTGAGCATTACTTTAACTAGCATTTGAAAATAGTGCAATTGTGTGGTAGTTTGAGCATTCTTTGGCATTGCCTTTCTTTGGGATTGGAATGAAAACTGATCTTTTCCAGTCCTGTGGCCACTGCTGAGTTTTCCAAATTTGCTGGCATATGGAGTGCATTTCACAGCATCATCTTTTAGGATTTGAAATAGCTCAAGTGTAATTCCATCACCTCCACTAGCTCTGCTGGTAGTGATTCTTCCTAAGGCCACATGACTACACATTCCAGGATATCTGGCTCTCAGTGGGTGATCACACCATAGTGGTTATCTGGGTCATGAAGATCTTTTTTTTGTACAGTTCCTCTGTGTATTCTTGCCACCTCCTCTTAATATCTTCTGCATCTGTTAGGTCCATACACTTTATGTCCTTTATTGTGCACATCTTTGCATGATAGTTCCCTTGCTATCTCTAATTTTCTTGAAGAGATCTCTAGTCTTTCTCATTCCATTGTTTTCCTCTGTTTCTTTGCATTGATCACTGAGGAAGGCTTTCTTATCTCTCCTTGCATTCAAATGGGTATATCTTTCCTTTGCTCCTTTGTTTTAGCTTCTCTTCTTTTCTCAGTTATTTGTAAGGCCTCCTCAAACAACTATTTTGCCTTTTGCATTGCTTTTTCTAGGGGATGGTCTTGATCACTGCCTCCTGTACAATGTCATGAACCTCTGTTTATAGTTGTTCAGGTACTCTGTCTATCAGATCTTTATCCATTGAAACTATTTGTCACTTCCACTGTATAACCATAAAGGATTTGCTTTAGGTCATACTTGAATGGTCTATTTGTTTTCCTTACTTTCTTCAATTTAAGTCAGAATTTGGCAATAAGGAGTTCATGATTTGAGTCACAGTTAGCTCCTGGTCTTGTTTTTCCCTGACTGTAGAGAGCTTCTCTATGTTTGGCTGCAAAAAATATAATAAATCTGATTTTGGTATTGATCACATGATGTCCATGTGTGGAGTCTTCTCTTGTGTTGCTGGAAGAGAGTGTTTGCTATAACTAGTGTGTTCACTATGATTAGTGTGTTCTCTCGCAAAACTCTATTTGCCTTTGACCTTCATTTAGTACTCCAAAACAAAATTTACCTGTTATTCCAGGTATCTCTTGACTTTCTACTTTAACTAATGGCTGTATTCAGTACATATACAAGATATTATTATAGCTTATTTATATTGTATGTAGTATTTGTATCTCTTAATCCTCCATGGCTACCTTGCCCTTCTATCTTCCCTCTTCTCCACTGGTAACCACTAGTTTGTTCTCTGTAGTACATCTACTTAGATTTTCTTACAGTCATTTGTTTGTTTAATTCTTTAGATTCCATATTAAAGTGATAATGTGTAGTGTATTGTCTTTTTCTGTGTGACTTATTTCGCTAAGCATAAATACCCTCCAGGTCCATCCATGTTGTAAAATTTTACTTTTTTTCATGGCTGAGTGATATCAATATGCAGATGATACCACCCTTATGGCAGAAAGTGAAGAAGAACTAAAGAGCCTCTTGATGAAAGTGAAAGAGGAAAGCGAAAAAGTTGGTTTAAAGCTCAGCATTCAGAAAACAAAGATCATGGCATCCAGTCCCATTACTTCATAGGAAATAGATGGGGAAGCAGTGGAAACAGTGTCAGACTTTATTTTGGGGGGCTCCCAAATCACTGCAGATGGTGACTGCAGCCATGAGATTAAAAGATGCTTATTCCTTGGAAGAAAAGTTATGATCAACCCAGATAGCATATTCAAAAGCAGAGGCATTACTTTGCTGACTAAGGTCCGTCTAGTCAAGGCTATGGTTTATCCTGAGGTCATGTATGGATGTGAGAGTTGGACTGTGAAGAAGGCAGAGCACAAAAGAATTGATGCTTTTGAACTGTGGTGTTGGAGAAGACTCTTGAGAGTCCCTTAGACTGCAAGAGACTGCAAGGAGATCCAACCAGTCCATTCTAAAGGAGATCAGCCCTGGGATTTCTTTGGAAGGACTGATGCAAAAGCTGAAACTCCAGTACTTTGGTCAGCTCATGTGAAGAGTTGACTCATTGGAAAAGACTATGATGCTGGGAGGGATTGGGGGCAGGAGGAGAAGGGGACAACTGAGGATGAGACTGCTGGATGGCATCACTGACTCGATGGATGTGAATCTGAATGAACTCCGGGAGATGGTGATGGACAGGGAGGCCTGGTATGCTGCAATTCATGGGGTCGTGAAGAGCTGGACATGACTGAGTGACTGAACTGAACTGAACTGAACTGAACTGATATCCGATTATATGTGTGAGTTTTTATACACACATCAGAGCTTCTTTATCCATTCACCTGTTGAGGGACACTTAGGTTGCTTCCATATCTTAGCTATTATAAATAAAGCAGCTATGACATTGATGTGTGTGTATCTTTTCAAATTAGTGTTCTTTAACCATGTATCCAGCAGTAGAATTACTTGATATAGTAGTGCCAGTTTTTGCTTTTTTTTTGAGGATTCTTCGTACTTTTTCCATAGTAACTGCAGCAATATTCATTCCTACCAACAGTGTACTAGAATTTCCTTTTCTGTATATTCTTGCCAACATTCTTTTGTGGTCTTTTTGATTCCCATTCTGACAAGGGTGATGTGATGTTGTTATGGTTTTGATTTGCAGTTTTCCAGTGATTAGCAAAAGCAATACTGAGCATCTTTCATGTGCCTGTAGATGATCTATCTTCTCTGGAAAAATATCTATTCAAGTCATGTATGGATGTGAGAGTTGGACTGTGAAGAAAGCTGAGCACTGAAGAATGAATGCTTTTGAACTGTGGTGTTGGAGAAGACTCTTGAGAGTCCTTTGGACTGCAAGGAGCTCTAACCAATCCATCCTAAAGGAAATCAGTCCTGAATATTCATTGGTAGGACTGATGCTGAAGCTGAAACTCCAATACTTTGGCCACCTCATGCAAAGAACTGACTCATTGAAAAAGACTCTGATGCTGGGAAAGATTGAAAGTGGGAGGAGAATGGGACGACAGAGGATGAGATGGTGGATGGCATCACCAACTCAATGGACATGAGTTTGAGTAAACTCTGGGAGTTGGTGATGGACAGGGAAGCCTGGCACGCTGCAGTCCATGGGGTCATAAGGAGTCAGACATGACTGAGCGACTGAGCTGAACAGTCTAGTTTTCCCAGCACCATTTATTGAAGAGACTATCTTTTCTTTATTGTCCATTCTTACCTCTGTTGTTGAAGATAAATTGATGATAAGAGTGTGGGTTTATATCTGAACTCTCTATTCTGCTCCAGTGATCTGTGTGTCTGTTTTTTGTGCCAGTACCATTCTATTTTGATTAATGTAGCTTTGTAGCATACATACATACATCCCTGAAAACAGGGAGCATGATACCTATAGCTTTGTTCTTTTTTTTTTTTTTAATTTGCTTTGGCTATCCAGGGATTTTTTGTGTTCCCATATAAATTTTAAGATTACTAAAGTTAGTAGCTCTGTCAAAAATGTCATGGATGTTTTTATAGGAATTGCAATAAGTCTACAGATTGTTATGGGTAATATGGATACTTTAATAATATTAATTATTCCATCTCATGATAACTGGATATCTTTCTAGCAATTTGTCATCTTCAATTTCCCTCATCAGTGTTTTATAGTTTTCAGAGTATATATCTTTCATCTCCTTGGTTAATTTTATTCCTATGTATGTTAATCTTTCTGAAGTGATTTTTAGCTGGAGCTGTTATCTTTGTCTTTCTGATATTGCAGTATTAATGTATAAGAAAATCAACATATTTCTACACATTAATCATATCCATCAACTTTATTGAATTTATTTATTACTTTCAATAGTGTTTTGGTGGAAATTTTAGGTCTCTCAATATAATAACATGACATCTGCAAATGGCGACAGTTTTATTCTCCCCGTTTGGATGCTTTTATATCCTTTCCTTATCTGATCACAGTGGCTCTGACTGCCAAAAAAGTGAAAGAAAGTGAAGTTGCTCAGTCGTGTCTGATTCTACAAATCTATGGACTGTAGCCTGCCAGGCTCGTCCATCCATGAGATTCTCTAAGCAAGAATACTCGAGTAGGTTGCCTTTTCCTTCTCCAGTGGATCCTCCCAACCCAGGGAGTGAGCCTGGATCTCCCGCATTGCAGGCTGATCCCTTACCCTCTGAACTACCAGGCCAAGACAATGTTAAATAGAAATAATGAGAGTAGGCATTTTTGCCTTTTCCCTCATTTTAGAGGAGAAACTTTCAGCTTTTCATCACTGAGTATGATGTGAGTTATGGGTTTTTCATAAATTGTCTTTTTTGGATTATGGTATGTTCTCTCTACCAGCTTTGATGAGAATTTTTCTTATCACAAATGAAGGTTGAATTTAATCTGATGGTTTATCTTTCTTTTTGTTTGTATAGTGATTGATTTGTGAATACTGAACCACCCTTGAATCCCTGGAATAGATCTTACTCAATAATGGTGTATGATCCTTTTTATATACTGTTGAATTCAATTTGCTAATATTTTGATGCATCTATATTTATCAGAGATATTAGCAGTAATTTTTTTTTTTTTTTTTTTTTGGTCATGGTTTTGTCTGGTTTTGCTATCAGAGGAATCGTAGGTTCATAAGATGAACTGGTGAGTGTTCATTCTGTTCTTTTCAATTTTTTGGAATAGTTTGAGAAGTATAGGTATTATAAAAAATATTTTTTAATTGAAGGAAAATTGCTTTACAGTGTTGGGTTGGTTTCTGCCATAGAATAACAAGAATAAACCATAATTATACTTCTATCCTCTTCTTCTTGAGCCTCCCTCACCTCCCCACATCTCACTTCTCTATGTCATCACAGAACACCAGGGTGGGATCCTTGTGTTATATAGCAATTTCTCACCAACTTTCCATTTTACACATGGTAGTGTATGTATGTTGGTGGTAATAGTACTTGTACATGTTTGGAATACTCCTGTTAATTTGTCTTGTTCTGGACTTTTATTTGCTGGGAGTTTTAAAATTACTAATTCAAGTCATTTATTTGTTTAGATTGCCTATTTCTTCCAGATTCATCTTGAAAGATTGTATATTTCTAAAAACTTATCCATTTATTCTAGGTTGTACAATTTATTGAAATAAAACTCTCTGAAGTATTCTTTTATGATATATTGTATCTCTGTGATATTAGTTGCTATTTTCCCTCTTTATTTTCTTATTCTATTTATCTGAGTTCTCTTTTTCTTGATGTATCTCACTACAGGCTTATCAATTTTGTTTATTTTTTCAAAAAACAGCTCTTGCTTTCATTGATCTTTTCTAGTTTTGATGTGTATTTTATTTATTTCCTTATTGATATTTTTTTTTTCCTTTTGCTGACTTTGGACATTGTTTGTTGTTCTTCTCCTTCCTAATTCCTTTAGATAGTGGGTTAGGTTGATTGTTTGAGATTTTTGTTTGTTTCTTGTTTCTTGAGGTAGTCCTATATCACTGTGAACTTCCCTCTTAGAACTGTTTTGCCACATCACACAAATTTTAGAAGTTGTGTTTTTATTTTCATTTCTCTTGAGATATGTTCTAATTTCCTCTTTGATTTATCCACTGACCTATTTGTTTTTTAATAGCATGTTGTTTAATCTCCATGGTTTGTATTTTTCCAATTTTTCTTCTTGTAATTGATTTCTAATTTCAACATTGGTATTTTTTTAATGCTTTCTATAATTTCTGTCCTCTTAAATTTATTGAAACAGGTTTAGTGACATGGAATGTGATCTATCCTAGAGACTGATATACCTATGTACTTGAAAAGAATGAGTTTAGGTTTCTTGTAGCCCAGTCATTCATCCCACTGTTTTTCAAACCAGCTAAGAGGACTTGTCTTCCCAGTGTTGAACCCTAGGCCTGGTGCCCCCAATAAGTGGTTTGGATTGCTCTCTTCTATTAGAGGATCTTTGGGCCTGTGTAATCTCCCACTTCTTCTGTGCCTCTCCTAGGTCCTGACCCACTTGTTTCTATTTTTAACAACTGACTCCATGTGGATCTTTCTTACATCCTTGCTTGTATAAGAGTGTGCTATCTACAGTTTGTTTCAGTGAGAATTGTTCCACATGTAGATGTATTTTAGTTGTATTCTTGGGATAGGTGAGCTCTCTGTCCTTGTATTTTTTCATTTTTATTTCTTCCATCACTTTAACTTGTAATGCATTCTGGACCGATCATTTTTCTATGATAAGTATCCAGACACATTTATTTTTCTTCTTGTTGTTCAGTGGGTCACTCATGTCTCACTCTGCCACCCCGTGGATGGAGCATGCCAGGCTTCCCTGTCCTCAGTATGTCCAGAGTTTCCTCAGACTCTGTCCATTGAGTTGATGATGCCCTCCAATCATCTCATCTTCTGTTGCCCCCTTCTCTTCTTGCTTTCAATCTTTCCCAGCAGCAGGGTCTTTTCCAATGAGTTGGTTCTTTGCATCAGGTGGCCAAAGTGTTGAACCTTCAGTTTCAGACCAATCCTTCCAATGAATATTCAGGGTTGATTTACTTTAGGATTGACAAATTTGATCTCCTTGCAGTCCAAGGGACTTTCCAAAATCTTCTCCAGCACCGCAGTTTGACAGCATTAATTCTTTGGCTATCAACCTTCTTTATGGTCCAAACTTTACATCCATACATGACTATTGGAAAAACCATAACTTTGATTATATGGACCTCTGGTGGCAAATTAATATCTCTGCTTTTTAGTATGCTGTCTGGGTTTGTCACAGCTTTTCTTCCAAGGAGCAAGAGTCTTTAATTTTGTGGCTGCAGTCACCATCCACAGTGATTTGGGAACCAAAGAAAATGAAATCTGTCAGTTTCCACTTCTTCCCCATCTACTTGCCGTGAAGTGATGGGACTAGACGCTATGACCTTAATTTTTTTCAATGCTGAGTTTTAAGCCAGCTTTTTCACTTTCCTCTTCCATCTTCATCAAGAGGCTCTTTAGCTCATCTTCACTTTTTGCTATTAAAGTGGTATCATCTAAGTTTGCTGATATTTCTCCCAGCAATCTTGATTCCAGCTTGTGAGTCATCTAGCTCAGGATTTTTCAGGATGTACTATGCATATAAGTTAAATAAGCAAGGTGACAATATTCAACCTTGATGTACTCCTTTGCCAATTTTGAGCCACTGTGTTGTTCCATGTCTGGTTCTAACTGTTGCTTCTTGTCCTGAATACAGGTTTCTCAGGAAGCAGGTAAGGTGATCTGGTATTCCCATCTCTTTAAGAGTTTTCCACAGTTTGTTGTGATCCATACAGTCAAAGGCTTTAGCATAGTCAATGAAGCAGAACTGGATGATTTTTGAGACTTCCTTTGCTTTTTCTGTGACCCAGTGCATGTTGGCAATTTGATCTCTGGCTCTTCTGGCTTCTAAATCCAGCTTCTAAATCTAAATCTAAAAGGTTTAGGTTAATGTAACATTAAAGCCTGTCTTGAAGGATTTTGAGCATAATCTTGCTAGCATGTGAAATAAATGTAGTTGTACGGTAATTTGAACATTCTTTGGCATTGCCTTTCTTTGGGATTGGAAAACTGACCTCTTCCAGTCCTGTGGCCACTGCTGAGTTTTCCAAATTTTTTTTTATTTCTTCTTATCCCTTTACAAATACCTTTAAAAGGCTGTGCATTGTATTCTACTGAAATTGTGTGGTTTTGTGTAGACAACGAGACATGAACATAAATTCTAATTGTGTTTCATTCATTGATTTGGGCAATTTTCTTAAATGCTTTTCTTTATTACTGATTATGAAAAAATTATGTATCACACAAAATTTGTATAAGGATTTAAAGAATGAGATATAAATATAAAACATTTAGCAGAATATTTTCCATATATATACATACATATATATATATATATAATTGTTAATTTCATTGTTACAGTATTTTGTTTTCAGATGGTCATTATTATTGAGGTTAAGAGTGATTGTGTGTAAGCTGTCTCTGGGAAACAGACTTTGAACTGGAGTTAGGAGTCTAAGATTTTTATCAAGAAGGACAAAAACCTTCAGGCTGCAATCCAGATCTACCTTCAAAGAAAAGGACAGTCTCCACTGAGATAGTGATCTGTCAAATTTCTATCTGGCCAAGGGGCTTTGGAGCAAAATAACTCACTATAGGGGACTCAGGATGGGCAGAAATGCCAAACCTAGTACCTCTGCCACATTCTTCATGCATGAATCAGCAAAAAGCCCTGGAAGAATGTAGTCTTTGTTTACAGATTCAGGCATTGTAGTTAGACACTGCCAGCCAACTGTACTTTTTGCAGCCAGATAGCAAACTCTTTCTTTAGGGATCCCAACAGTACTTCTCATGTTGCCCTGTAGGATTGCAAAGCAAGATTGCCTGTGCTCATTCAAATCTGACCACCCACCCCCATCCCTCATTCACTGGTAGATTGTAAGGAAGGGGTTTAACCTCTTTATCCTTGGCTTCCTTATCTGTAAAATGAGAAAAATAACAGGAGCTACTATAGCAGTGTTATGCAGGTTAAATTAAATAATGCACATAAAGTACTTAGAATAATATCTGAAACAGAGCAGAGACTCAAAATATTTACCACTATTATTGGCATATTCTTACATATTTTGCCTCTTCTTTGGTTATTTTCTTGCCTATATACCCTCTTCTTTCATCTTTTGTATAGTCTTAAAAAAAAAAAAACATTTTCTGTGAACCTAAAACTGCTCTAAAAATAGTCTTTTTTTTTTTAAAAGCAACACTTCATGGATCCTTATCATTGCTTACATGTTTTTTCTCACACTTATTCTCCACTCTTCATTGTTCAGTGCAAGTAATTGCATTTATTAATATTCCATTCAATAAGCACATTTAGTATAGGTAAGATGAGAGTCTACATGACAATTTTTATGCCAAAACCTTGCAGAGTTGATGAATTTGTTCCACAATATGAACAAAATAAGCTTCTCTGAGGGCAACTCATAAGCACTCTGTGCTGTATCCTTCCCAGATAAAAGGAAGTTATTTTATATCCATCAAAGTGGAAATAAGGTTTAGGTTAGTGGACCAGAAAAATATTACCTGTTTTGACATAAATACAATGGACAATTCCAAAGAAATCCAATTTTGAACAGCACTGCATTCAAGGATTAGAAAGTTTTAGAAGATTTGGGAGCTCTGAACGCTTTTTGTTGTTTGAGGTGCTCTCTTGAAATTAGTGGGGCATTAATATGACAAGCCAGGCTTATCCTTGTGCTTTTTCCATTTCCTAAAAAATAAATGTGAATTTAATAACAATCATTTATATTTAGTCTCACCCATTCCAAGAATCTGAAGGTTTTTAGATGGATCATCCTTTGAAGATCCTACTCTAGAGCAATCCCAAGGCCACCACTAGAATTTATATGTAAAAATAGAAACCATGAACTATTAAACTATGATTGTAGAGAGAAATTGGATTGTTTTGACCAACTTGACAGTCGTGATCTTTCTTTTTAAAATTTCATTTATTTTTCATCATGTGATAATGACAGCATGACACTTAGAGAAGATAACGAATCTGAGTCGTTTTGTCATCGTACTCGAATTATCTTCCTTCAAACATTGCTCTTTCAGTCATTTATTTGTTCAGTAAATATGTATTGAGCAACTACTCTGTGCTTGCTTTATTTCTAGGTACAGTGGTATAGAAGTGAAGAATTGGAAGAACATTCAACCTGTAGCTTAAAATTCTCCATTATCATTAGAATAGAATTCTTACATTGCCTACAAGCCAAATTAGTACATGAGCTGCTGCCTGTGTTTATGAGCTAAGACATCTAAGATCCTCATATCTTATGGTTTCTTCTCTTTTTTCAGATTGCATCTCAAAGGGTAACTTCACAGAGAAGTCTCTGGCCTAACGTAGCTTGCAACTCCACTCTCCAGCTGCTATCACTTAATACTGTTAATATTTTTAATCTAAAGTAATCATTATGGAAATTATCTTATTTGTTTTTAACCATTGATTGATTTTTTTTCACAGTGTTCATGGCTTTCCTGGTTTTAGGGCTCCATTTGACAGTCACCTAATGGCACCCCACTCCAGTACTCTTGCCTGGAAAATCCCATGGACGGAGGAGCCTGGTAGGCTGCAGTCCATGGGGTCGCTAAGGATCGGACACGACTGAGCGACTTCACTTTCACTTTTCACTTTCATGCATTGGAGAAGGAAATGGCAACCCACCCCAGTGTTCTTGCCTGGAGAATCCCAGGGATGGGGAAGCCTGGTAGGCTGCTCTTTATGGGGTTTCACAGAGCTGGACATGACTGAAGTGACTTAGCAGCAGCAGCACTATCCCTTGATGCCTTGTTTCCAGGATCCCATGATCACTTTTTGCTTAGTGCTGAGTACTCTCTGAGTTGTAGTGTTTGGTTTAGACTGCTACCAGCACTGACATGCAGGCTAGATGAGGATAAGAGCTACAGTTTCATATTCACAGTTGTAGGTCCTGGAGCAATGCACAGTACACAGTGATTACTCAAAAAAAAATTAATTCAGCAAATTAATGACAGTTTAAAACTTTGTGTAATATTTACCACTGCAACTATGTGACATTTCAACTGCTTCACACAAAAAAATGGAAAAAAGACATAAATAAGCTTAATTTCCCTTCGCCCTTTTCAAAAGTCTTACATTCCTTCTATAAAATGGTTAGAACCATTTATTTTTACAGCCACTTGTGATTTCTATGATATTGAATGTTCTCATTAGCAGTCTATTGATAGGAAGCAGGAAGAACTAAGAAAGTTTGGGGGTATTTTCATTTGAACCTTATGTTTTAGGTCACATCATTCTCTTAAATTAGTTGTAAATAAAACTTCTGATATTTCATAGGAAGTACTCATTTAAACTTCCTCATTTATAAATGAGAAGATGCATGAAGGTTTATGTACTAATTTTTAAATTATTATTTGTGTGTCTGACATTTCTACAACCATTTTAATACATAAATGTGTGTTCAGTTAACAAAGAGTCGATTAAATTTCTTCCAACAATAACAGCATTGTTAGACTTTCTTCAACATTGATTATACCTCTTCAATATAGTGACAGCCAATTATTTACTACATTTTCAAAGAAATGGTATATATTTGTTTCTTATTTCTCCATAATAGATAATTCTTCTTGTTCAGATAGACTTATGAAGTAGATATTAGATTAGAAAAGCAGAAAATTTGAAGACCTAATTATATGCAGAGAACAAAACATGCATCTATTTGATTATGGTTATTTTCATCAGAATTTTGTTTCAAATAGAATTTAAATTCTCAAATACTTAACAATAAAACAAAACAAAATTGATTGTCATTTAAAGTAGCTGCCGTCTATGGAGTCGCACAGAGGTGGACATGACTGAAGCAACTTAGCAGCAGCAGCAACACCCTGTGCCAGTGGAGTAACTTCATCATGTATCATTTGAGTTAGACAAAAAAAAAAAAGCACTATTACTTGATTCATTACCTTGACACTGTACAAAAAATATTATTATCAGACTTTATATTTAAATATCATTCTTCCATGTGTGGCTAATATATATATAT
>SJYC01135253.1:0-38074 GCA_006408675.1 Madoqua kirkii
TGGACAAAATATTAAGTAAACATGTTACATTTTCTAATAATGTTAGATCTAGGATTATGTTTTTAAGCAATATTAAACTAATTCATCATATAAGGACAGCTTTGTTTCAGAATTTCACTTTATACAGTATATTCTTTATTTTAAAATTATATGATCAAGAGTATAATAACTTTTATGTTCCAGAAAGGATATGAATTGCCTTTTTTTTTTAACTGAAGCAGTCCAGGTAATTTGAATGGAAGTTAATGCATAGAGGAAAATCAGCACCATTCAGTGGAAATTTCCATATACCACAGGCTGTGGTGGTCTTTTTAGCAATCTAAGGTAAAATGAACAGTTTTCTTTTTTCTCCCAAATGTTCTTTTAGTATTAGCCTTTGATAATGCATGAGAAGATGCATTTCCGTGACTGGCAGCCAGACTTGCTTTGTTATTTACAGTGGTTGCACCTTGCATAGGTTTATACACTGAGGTTTTTACACACTGATGTTTAGCTGAGTTTTGACCACATTCCTCTAGTGCACAAAGTGATGTCCAAACCACATGCCAGTCGGTTATATTCAATGAATCAACTTGGACATTGCTGCTTTTAAACATAGATGACCTCAGGAGCATACTGGGAAAAGGATGAAGTGTAGCCTAGAAGAGGAAAAAGAAAATACAGGATGGATAAGGCTGTAGAATGCCGAGATGAGCAAAAGTAAAGCAACAGTACAAAGGCTAGATTATACCTATAAGTCCTAAAACAAATTTAGTCTCATTTTCTTATTCTACTTTCTATTTCCTGACACATTTATTGTCATACTCAACCCATAATGCTTTCTAGATATTTTATTTTCTCAATCGTTTTAAACTAGTGTAAGGATTAGTTCTAGGAAGAGCCTCTTTGGGTTCCTGACTTCACGTGAGCTAAGACATTCCTTTAAGACAGCAAATAATAACCTCTGGCTTGTCATGTATTGACAATTTTATATTAATCACAAATTGGGGAAATATTAAATTAGGGACAGGTGAGAGCATACTGGAGAAGGCAATGGCACCCGACTCCAGTACTCTTGCCTGGAAAATCCCATGGATGGAGGAGCCTGGTGGGCTGCAGTCCATGGGGTGGCTGAGAGTTAGACACTACTGAGCGACTTCACTTTCACTTTTCACTTTCATGTATTGGAGAAGGAAATGGCAACCCACTCCAGTGTTCTTGCCTGGAGAATCCCAGAGATGGGGGAGCCTGATGAGCTGCCGTCTACGGGGTCTCACAGAGTCGGACATGACTGAAACGACTTAGTAGCAGCAGCAGCAGAGGGCATACTGTAAATAAAATAACAAACCCATTCTCCCCACATGTGAATGAAGCAAGTTGTCATGGGGGCAGGGAGGATGTAGACCTGGTGAGAGAATTTCCCTCCCAGGGTATACCCTGTGAGATACATTTGTTTTATAAACCCTCCAAAGGTGGTAGATCACCTTGGAAGAAAGCAAGCAACAGTAGCCATGCTGTAACCATAACGCTTTCCCTATCTCACCTTGGTATACTGAAGACAGTCTCTCTCTATATAAAACTTGAGCATTTGACCATCTCAGTTCAGCTGATGTGTCAACTTATGGTCTGAAAATGCAAGTATATCTGATGAGTGAAATGCGGCCCTTTATTACAGTAGCATGAAGAATGAAAATTGATTTTGGATTATGTGGTTTCTCCCTTCTACAATTTTCTGCCCTAGATTTTAATGTAATTTTTGATAAGTAAGTATACTAAGGTCAGATCATGGAAGTAATAAGTGATGAAGTCAGAATTTGCATCAATAGCTTGACTCCTAAACTTCCTGTTATCCTGTGTCTTCTCATTAGAAGGAAATATTTAATCTTTTGAGGACATGAACATCTTCAAGTAATAAGATTGCTCTGTCTAGAATAATGTGCTTTTTCATGAAAAGATGCCATGCAACATAGAGGATTCATATATTTTAGGAGTGAGTATTTGATTCAAAATGAGACTGTCTCCTAAGACGGCAAAATGGAGGCTTTATTTTTCTTCTTTCTGCAGGTCAAGAAAATTGTTTTAAATGGTGTTGTATTTAAAAAGGAAGAGGCAGATAAATAAGGTTGATTTTAAGGGACTAAATAGTATTATAAACTCAAGGTCAGCAACAACAGAACAACAAGAGCAATCACTGTGCTCTTTTGTGATTAGATTGTTTAATATACCTCCTCCTTCAGAGACCCGCATTTTAAAATAATCATCTCTATTCAGTTAGCAGGTAATATTTTATTTTTCCACTTGTGTTATGATATTTTAATATTTATTTTTTCTATTTCTCCTTTAGTAACCGTAACCTCAAAAGAATCATTTAAGTATGGCTATATCTGGACAATACACCATGATTTTCACAACAACCACATCCTCTTGTTAAGATAGTACTAATCCAGGTTTCTATATCTGGGAAGCTCAATATTCTAATTCTGTGGGCATAATCTTAGATCCAAAATCTTAGATACTTTCACATTCCCTGGTGGATCAGAGGTTAAAGAGTCTGCCTCCAGTGTGGGAGACCTGGGTTCAATCTCTGGGTCGGGAAGATACTCTGGAGAAGGAAATGGCAACCTACTCCAGTATTCTTGCCTGGAGAATCCCATGGACGCAGGAGCCTGGTAGGCTGCAGTCCATTGGTTCACAAAGAGTTGGACATGATTGAGTGACTTCAGTTTCACTTGAGTTTTATAACGTGATTATTGAAACAATTAGGAGAATAGCACAATGAGCAAACTTTCAAAACATAAAATGCTATGAGTCTGTAAAGTCCACTACATCACTGACCAAATTTCAGAAGCTAGCAAATAAATTTAGACCAGATCATTTTGATCTAGATTGTTTCTCCCACAGAGAAATACAAGTTTCTCTTCTGCCAGTGGGTAGTTTTTAAAAATATATAAAAATTCCCTTTTCATAGATAGATCGCCCCCTTCCCATCTTACAATCTTTGAACACTCACATTAGTGACAACATGCACACTTTCTCTCGGAAACATAGCAAAAGTTATAACACTTTCCCCCCAGCACAGTCTGATAATGACAGAGAAGTCATTGTAAGGATCAATGAGAAATGAACATGAAATTACTTTGCAAATTATAAATTTCTGTTTACATATAAATATCACCATTCTTCTTCTTTTCATTGTCATTGTTACCACTACAACTATTACCACCACCACCACCACAGTTAATATTTGGATTTTATAAAGTCCAAAGTGATTTAAAAAGTCCTTTTGTTCATGAAAGGAGGATTAGTAGCATGGTTTGATAATAGGCCTTGTGTATTAGAGATAAGTACCTGGATTCTGACCCTACATTCAATATCTGTAAGAAAGTGAAAGTTAGTCACATATTCATGTCCTAATCTTTGCAATCCCATGGACTGTATACTATCTGGCTCTTCCATCCATGCGATTTTCCGGGCAAGAGTACTGGAGTGGGTTGCCATTTCCTTCTCCAGGGGATCTTCCTGACCTAGGGATCTAACCAAGGTCTCCTGCATTCCAGGCAGATTCTTTACCTACTGAGGCACTTAGGGCAAATTATCTTAATGATCTTTGCCTCAGGTACTTCATCTGTGAAATGGGAATAAGAAGTTTATCTGAGTAAATTCCACTTCTGGTCATGATATGATAACCATGGTACTAGACTTTCCTTCTTATGTAAAGAACTAGACAAATATGTATGAACAACTTATATGAGATGACAGTTTTCAGATATTAGGCAATAGCAGGAGTGGGAAAGTTTGCCTTTAAATAAGAGAAAAATCATGCTGAGTCCTATAGTTGTTTCCATTTTCAGCCTAGATGCATATTCTAGGGGCTTCTCCGATGGTTCAGCAGTAAAGAATATGCCTGCAATGCAGGAGACATGGGCTAGATCCCTGGGTCAAGATGATCCCCTGAAGGAGGAAATGGCAACTCACTCTAATATTCTTGCCTGAAAAATCCCATAGACAGAGGAGCCTGGCGGGCTACAGTCCAAAGTGTTGCAGAGAGTCCAGACATAGCTGAGTGACTAAGCATGCATGTCCCAGACTATAGAAAAGGGGGAGGGAATCTATTGTAAAGATAGTAAGGGAATCGATAGTAAGGATGGCATTTCTGCTCAGTTGACAAGTTGCAAGCAGAGATCAGTGACGCTAAGGTAGTTGAATTTGCAGGGCAGAACTATAGAAGAGGGAGCAACACTGAGTGCTAGAATTTACAGAGGGTGTTCCACTGAGTCTTAATGAAACTCCCATGTGATGAGACTTCGTGAGGATATGCAAAGAACAATGACTAGAACAGGATAGCTTCCAGGAACTGTTCACTGCAAGATTACCAGATGGATGAAATATAGAGCAATATCTTATTGAACATCCATGATATTCAGTAGAGAATTTACTGTGTAGTAGTTAGCATTTAAAAGGATTAGCATTAAAGAATCTGCCTGCAATGCAGGAGACACAGGATACACAAGTTTGATCCCTGGGTTGGGAAGATCCCCTGGAGAAGGAAATGGCAACCCATTCCAATATTCTTTCCTGGAAAGCCCCAAGGACAGAGAGGCTTATCCAAAGCAGGATACAATTCAAGGAGTCACAAAGTCTTAGTTGGACACAGCTAAGCACACAGGCAAGGCAGTTAGCATTTAAGCAACATAAATCACACCCATCCCTTCTCAAGACACTGTCTTATTCCTGGTTTTTTTTCTGAAGTTGGATGTGGATGGAGACAACTTTTCTAAAAGTCAAGGGGGGAGTGTCACCCTTCTTTTATATAAGGAACAAGAGAGAGTGAATAAACACAGAAAGAATACACCCTTACACACACACACACACACACACACGTACAAAGGGAAAGGAACACATTTTATAAAAGCAAAAGTTATGAATCACTTTCATACTCACCTACAAAAGCTTCTACCCTTCAGCACCATAGTCTATTAATGTTCTCAACTGTGATCCCCATCAGTGCTTCTTTTTCTTGGAAGTAGAATACGGAGGACTTGAATTCAACTAGAGAGATCAAAGTTTTCCGTTAATAACCATGACCCAAGCTCCAGTGATGCCACATGGAAAAGGAAAGAAATGAACTGAGAGATAATGCAGATGAATAAATAGAGACTGGAGAGAGTCAAGGATTAAAAAAGAAGGAAAAGGGTAACATCATTAATATGACATGAGTATAATAGATAGGAATGCAAAAAGTATGCAATTTTTGAACATGTTGAGAGAAGTCTAATTTTGGTTTTGCTGAATCTAAGTGCTAGTGTACACTGAGATGGAGCTATGCAGCTGATCACAGTAAAAAGAGACATATGCTTAATATGAACTGTTGGAAATAAAGAGATTTTAAAGTGATCTGCTCGGAGGTACCTTTAGATTCCTTAGGAAGTAATTAGTGAAGAGGTCAACATAAAGGAAATAGAAGGCTTAAGATAAAATTTGAAGGCAAGTCTGACATTCAGATGCATAAAATGGATGAAGGGTCAGCAAAAACAGAAAGTGGTAAGAGAGAAGTGAGATTTCTAGGGTTCAGTGGGTTTTGTAGCTTGCTGGGGTTATGTGATTGTGATTTATAACAAGAAATATATATATTTGATTTTTTTGACCCATTCCTGGCACAGAAGTCCAAAAACTCTTAGAATTTCCTAAGTGGTGATAGAGATAAAAGTACCTTTTGGTACATTAATGAGGTGACTTTTGGAATAAACCTAAGGGTAGGGGCTGGTTGCCAGAAAAACTAACCAAGTGTTTAGAGGGTTGGACATTTCTGTTCCACCCTCTGACCTGGAGACTGGCTGGGGATTAAGGTGCTGTTGGAGACTGAATTTAATCATCAGTGGTCAATGATTTAATCAATATTGTCTATGTAATGCTAAGGCAATTCGGTCTTGCAACACTATGGACTGTAGCCTGCCAGGTTCCTCTGTCCATGGGATTCTCTATACAAGAATACTAGAGTGGGTTGCCTTGCCCTCCTCCAGAGGATCTTCCAGACCTAAGGATCAAACTCATATCTCTTATGTCTCCTGAATTGGCAGGCAGGTTCTTTACCACTAGTGCTTCCTGGGAAGCTATCTTTCATTAAAAACCCCAAAAAGAGAGATTTTAGAGAACTTCCTTGTTGATGAACACATGGAGATTCAGACAGTGGTGCCCTCAGGGTCTGAAGCTTCATGCTCTTTCCCTGTACCCTGCTCTAAGCATATCTCCCATCTGGCTATTGTGAGTTATCAGTTCAGTTCAGTTGCTCAGTTGTGTCTGACTCTTTGCCACCCCATGAATCACAGAACACCAGGCCTCCCTGTCCATATCAACTCCTGGAGTTTACCCAAACTCATGTCCATCAAGTCGGTGATATCATTCAGCCATCTCATTCTGTCATCCCCTTCTCCTCCTGCCTCCAATCCCTCCCAGCATCAGGGTCTTTTCCAATGAGTCAACTCTTCGCATGAGGTGGCTAAAGTATTGGAGTTTCAGCTTCAGCATCAGTCCTTCCAATGAACACCCAGGACTGATCTCCTTTAGGATGAACTGGCTGGATCTTCTTGCAGTCCAAGGGAATCTCTCAAGTGTCTTCTCCAACACCACAGTTCAAAAGCATCAATTCCTTGGCGCTCAGCTTTCTTCACAGTCCAACTCTCACATCCATACATGACCACCAGAAAAACCATAGCCTTGACTAGATGGACCTTTGTTGGCAAAGTAATATCTCTGCTTTTTAATATGCTATCTAGGTTGGTCTTCCTTCCAAAGAGTAAGTGTCTTTTAATTTCATGGCTGCAATCACCATCTGCAGTGATTTTGGAGCCCCCCAAAATAAAATCTGACACTGTTTCCACTATTTCCCCATCTATTTCCCATGAAGTGATGGGACTGGATGCCATGATCTTTATTGTGAGTTATATCCTTTCCTAATAAACGGATGCCCTACTAAGTAAAATGTTTCTCTGAGTTCTTGAGCCACTTTAACAAATTAGTCAAACACTAGGATGAGGTCCTGGAAATCTGGGCCAGAAATAACAACCTGGATTTGCATTTGGCATCTGAAGTGAGATGGGAAGCTGTCTTATAGGACTGAGCCTTTACCCTATGAATATGATGCTATTTCTGGGTAGAGAGTGTCAGAAGTCCAAGATCAAGAATTCAGTAAGTCTGGATTCATCTGAGGCTTCTCTCCTTGATTTAAAGGCAAGTGGCTACCTTTTCACTGTGTCCCTTGGAGTCTTTTCTCTGTGCACAGAGATCTCTGAGATTCCTTTGTGTTCTCATATCATCTTATAAGACATTAGATTGTATTAGGACCACCCTAGGAGCCTCATTTTAACAGAACCACATCTTTAAAGTACCTATGTCCAAGTACAGTCATATTTTGAGGTACTTGAAGTTTAGAGCTCAACATAAATTTCAAGGGGACATAATTTGACCCATAATGGCATGAGAGAAAGAAAAGCATTTAAAGCAAAGCATAATGAAGCATATCTACCACTAATTTTGGAGAGATCAAGGAAAAAGGGATTTTAAAACATAAGCCATGGAATTCATTATCAAAATGATTTATTTGTGTGACAAAGATACCAGACTGAATGTGAAGGTTTTAGATGTGAAGGGAAATGAAGACGTGTGTGGTCATTTGAGAGTATTACAAGACTGAAAGGATAAGTTTTTTTTTTTTTTTTTTTTAATAGAAAAGTCAGTGTTCTGAGTGGAAGAAGCTGATATGCAAAGACAGATATGGCTGATGGAAAGGGAATTTTAAGGAAAAGGCTTAGGAAGAAAAGGGACTTAAACTGCAGGATTTTTTAAAAGTGTGGAAAGGAGAAATTGAATAAGTTCATGACAGCTGGTCAGTTTTCATTCCAATCCCAAAGAAAGGCAATGCCAAAGAATGTTCAAAATACTACACAACTGCACTTATTTCACATGCTAGCAAGATAATGCTCAAAATCCTTCAAGCTAGGCTTCAACAGTGTGTGAACTGAGACCTTCCAGATGTACAAGCTGGATATAGAAAAGGCAGAGGAACTGAGGTCAAATTGTCAACATCTGTTGGATCAAAGAGAAAGCAAGTGAATCCAGAAAAAACATCTACTTCTGCTTCATTGACTATGAGAAACCCTTTGACTGTATGGATCACAACAAACTGTGGGAAATTCTTAAAGAGATGGAAATAACAGAGCACCTTACTTGCCTCCTGAGAAACCTGTATGCAGAATAAGAAATAAGAGTTAGAACCAGACATGGAACAATGAACTAGTTCAAAATTGGGAAAGGAGTATGTTATGGTTGTATATGTCACCCTGCTTATTTAACTTCCATGCAGAGTAGGTCATGTGAAATGCTGGGCTGGATGAATCACAAGCTAGAATCAAGACTGCTGGGAGGAATATCAGCAACCTCAGATATGCAGATGATACCACTTTAATGACAGAAAGATAAGAGGAACTGAAGAGCCTCTTGATGAAAATGAAAGAGGAGAGTGAAGAAGCTGGCTTAAAACTCACTATTCAAAAACCTAAGATCATGGCATCTGGTCCCATCAGTCCAGTTCAGTTTAGTTCAGTCACTCAGTCATGTCTGTTTGTGACCCCATGACCTGCAGCACTCCAGGCCTCCCCGTCCATCACCAACTCCCGGAGTCCACCCACCCCATGTCCATTGAGTCGGTGATGCCATCCAACTCATCCGTCCCATCATTTCATGGCAAGTAGATGGGGACAAAGTGGAAGTGGTGACAGATTTTATTTTCTTGGGTTCCAAAATCACTGTGAACAGTGACTGCAGCCACAAAATTAAAAGACAGTTCTTGGAAGAAAAGCTATGACAAACCTAGACAGCATATTAAAGAGCAGAGGCATCATTTTGCCAACAAAGGTCAGTTTAGTCAAAGCTATGGTTTTTCCAGTAGTCACATATAGATGTGAGAGCTGGACCATAAAGAAGGCTGAATGCCAAAGAGTTGATGCTTTTGAACTGTGGTGCTGGAGAAGACACTTGAGAGTCCCTTGTACAGCAAGGAGTTCATACTAGTCAGTCCTAAAAGGAATCAACCTTGAATATTCATTGGAAGGACTGATGCTTAAGCTCCAATACTTTGGCCACTTGATGCAGAGTGGACTCAGTGGAAAAGACCCTGAGGCTGGGAAAGATTGAGGGCAGGAGAAGGGGGCAACAGAAGATGAAATGGTTAGATGGCATCACTGATTCAGTACACATGAATTTGAGCAAACTCAAGGAGATAATGAAGGACAGGGCAGCGTGGTGTGCTGCAGTCCACTGGGTGGCAAAGATATGGACATGACTTAAAAACTGAACAACAAGAAGTGAGTCTCAGCATTCACAGTAAAGTAGGCTACTAGGTCATTTTCAAAAACTGAAAAGTGTTTAGTCTTCTGTGACTGGTTTCTTTCACTTATCAACTTGTATGAGGCATCTAAAATGGTCAAACAGAGAAACCAGTAGAATGGTGTAGTCAGTGCCTGGAGAGAGAGGGAAATGGAGTTTCAGCTTTGTGAGATAATTATGTTCTAGAAATCTGCTATACAGCACTGAGCCATTAGTTATAACAGTGTATTATACACTTAAGAGGGTAGTTCTGGTGTTAAATATTCTTACACAAAAATAAGTTGGACACCTCCAACTGTGTGTGTGTGTGTGTGTGTGTGTGTGTGTGTGTGTGTGTGCTCAGTCACATCTGACTCTTTACAACCACATGGAATCTAGCCCACCAGGCTCCTCTGTCTATGGGATTTTCCAGGCAAGAATACTGGAGAGGGTTGCCATTTCCTCCTTCCAGGGGATCTTCCTGACCCCAGGGATCAAACCTACATCTCTTGCATCTCCTGCACTGGCAGGCGGATTCTCTACTACTCACTACTCCACCTGGGAAACTTAGTGGCAAAGCAAATGAATGAGAAGAGGAGTAATGGGAGGAACAGAAAAGAAGTTAAAAATAACACTGATGTGGAGAAGGATTAATAGGAGGGAATGAATGAGTTTGAAAACAGGAAAATGTATTCAGAGCTGTGTTTGGTGGAATGCTGGAGAAATAATAAGGATATAATGTTCTCGTGCTTCAGAAGAAACAATGTTAATAAAATTATGAATTTCAAAGATTTAATAAATAAACGAAAGTATATTAGCAGCAGCAGCAGATTAATTTTACTGAAAATTTAGAGAAAGAGGAACTAATATCAAGCAATTGACATTCATAGAGTAATCACCTGTGTTTTTTTTTTTTTTTCTGTCTCTCTAATGGCCCTGCTCACATAATAAACCATATTAGGAGCTAAGGGGTTTTTCTGTACTGATACCTCATCTTTGAATGATCTGAGTGGTTTTCCTTATAAACTTTTGATGTAAATTTTAATAAGCTAAACATACATAGCCTTAGGAAAATTAATTTATTTCTAAGAAATTCTTTAATAGCTATTACAAAAACTAAGAAAAAACAGACCTAAAAAAAAAGACTAAGGCTGATTTATTTGTCTCAGAAAATGCAAGCTAACTGAAAATACAAAATGCCTCAGTGCATGGAAATTGTTGTCATAAAAGTGAATTATCTCAGTGGGTATGCATTCAGAAAGTTGTAAATAATGCTATTCACTCATAACACATTTTAAACTGGAAAAAAAATTATAGACATTTCCCACTAAGAGAGATAGCCTCTTTGTTACTATAATATAGACACGCTAAATGACAGAAAATCACAACACAATCAGTAAGTCTAAAAGCTCATGAGGTCATGTCTACATTATGCTAGTAATAGGATCTAGGTTCAAAATTTATATTGTCCCATATTGCCTATTCTCATTCTATTATAAAATAATGTAACTAAAACAGATAAAGAGATTTTTATCTGCAGTTACCTGGAATTAGAAAAGTTTTATATATAATCACACTCCCAAAGAGATAAATTCAACAGAAACACATATTCACTTCCAGTGCAGTTCAGAAGCATGAAGAAAGTGTCAATCCCATTTCCTTTCTCTCTGATCTGTTTTCCCTCAGAGACTACTTCCACTATGCAGCTGAAAGAAAAACTAAATTTAACTAATCCAGTAATCTTAGCCTGAGTTAATCATGTTAAACCACTCTTTAAGTAATTCATCTCTTTGGAATACAAACATTTCCTTTCAGATTTCTATCTCTTCCCTTTTGAGAGATGGCAGCATGACTTATACAATCTCTTGTCAAAGATACTCGGGCTGGGACCCACTTGAGTCCTTTGTGTCCCCAGGATCTTGCCTGTGGGGGGCCTTGGACTGGTCAACTCTGTGGTCTGGTAAGGTGTGACCGCATTTCACTCTCTGTGTGTCAGGCACTGGGAACTACTGCTGGAGACTGGCTACAGATATTTGGGCAGGGTCTTCAAGCATATAGCTCCAATAGCTCTGTCATGAACCTGCAGATTTTACAGATCACCTGCTGTTCCTCTGATCACAGCTGCCTCCCCTCACAGGGGATTCAGAGACTCCCAGAGCCTCAGACAAGTAAAGGCCTACAGAAACATGTCTACCTCTTCAAGTCTATCAATCTCCCTGCCTCTGGCCATCACCTCTGAGCCACGTTTATGCCACACTGAACCCAGAGAATTTCCCCAGGGGTTTGTGGCCTCCATGATACAGTTCCCATGGAATGATGCCAAACTCTAACCTACAAGTATGAATGTTTCTCAGACTCTTAACTTCAAGTTTTGGTGCTGAGTGGGAAGAGAAGATAGGCACTTTAACCCTGAAACTACTTTATCTTACCCACCTTTGGGAAGTAAGACATATGACCTAATCATCATAGGCAGATGGAATGTCTTCTCTACATATGAAAGGAAATCTGCTGCTGGAGTCTCTCAGATTTATTTCTTTGCGAACTAAAAAAATCAAGAAAATTGGTGTCTGTCGAAAAAAGCTTAGATATCTAGGTAATTGTTTTTCATCAAGATACTATTTTAAACATCACAGAGTTCAGCTGTTAACACTTCATTCCCTTTGCTTTCCTCCTATATTTGTTAGTCTTCACATACAAACTCAAAAGGTTCCTTCAACAGACTAGCAAGATAATCATGAGTTCATTACAGAAAAAGAAAAAAAAGAGGTGCCTTAAAACATTTCAAAATATTAGTTTCATTACACTGAATAAGGAAATTATAGAATTAGAGTGTTGACTTGAACTTGTAATCAGTTATTTACTGGTTTCATTTGGACTTTTCACTAGCTTCTTTTGAATTAAGAAAACCAAGCAAGCAAGGTTCACATCTTGTCACTTTCTATTATCTATGCATTGCTTGGGCTAAATCTAGAATTGCGTCTCTATGTAATGAGTTGTTCTTGAGAACAAGATGGATGATACACTAACAGTACGATGAAAAAACAAAATGTTAATACTCAGTTTTTAAATGTGCAGTAAGATTCAGTTAACACCAGTCTATTAATTATCTACCTTTATTTCATGCTGTTTTTACAGAAATCTAGTCTCCGTTAGTCTCTCACATGTCTATAGTTTCTTTATCCATCACCTTCACACTAAATTTGACCTTTATAACCTATATTGCTCATGCATGTTTTTTATGCTATTTGTCAGAAGGTTATTAAGTCCACCCCACAGTTAAGTGGCGGAGAGAGTAAGCTCTGCCTCTTGACAGGAAGGATATCACGTAGTTTGTGGATACAGCACTTTCCTACAGGGAACAACTCTTTCCCCATAATAATGCTCCTGACTATTATAGTGCTGTCCTGAACCCAGAGGTTAGTGTGTGATCAAACCAAGCCAATGACTTTCATCCACCAGACAGTGGTGGTCAATTCCAGAGTTAACTACTGAAGATCTCCCACCCTTCAACCCAAGAGATATATTCACTTGTATCTGTCATAATCCCCTTATAGGTACACTCTCTGCTCTCCTGAATCTGTGTTTGTTCACCAGATTTCTCTGCCTGAAATATATTTCCAAATAATTTCCCCATTTTATCACATCTTCTTAATCCTTTTGTATAAGATCCTAATACATCTCTGAGTTCTAGCTCAGAGCCTGAAAAAACTGAAAGTGTTAAATTGCTCAGTCATGTCTGACTCTTTGTGACCCCATGGACTCAGACAGGCTCCTCTGTCCATGGAATTCTCCAGGCAAGAATACAGGATTGGGTAGCCATTCTCTTCTCCAGGGGATCTTCCCAACCGAGAGTTCAAACCTGGGCCTCCTGCACTGCAAGCAGATTCTTTACCATCTGAGCCATGAGGGAAGCTCAAAACTTACCTCATGTTAAAAGTTTTCTGTATTATCTTGCCCAATTTTTCCATCCTCTTATAATCTCTTAACATACCTTTTAATGCAACCATTTCTTAGCAATCAGCCTCACACAGGTACAACCTAATAGCACCTTCCCTTAGCTGTAACAGTTATCTTTTACTTTCTGTCCCAAGCTTCTCTGACATAAGATATATATGGGAACCAATCTGGCCACTTACTCATGTGCAACCGGGAAGTATTAGGGAGTTAATGTCCCAGTGGGGAACTATGGATCAGTAGAGAGAAAATAGTTATTATTAAGTTCTGATCTTTATTTTGTCTCTCAGACAGGTAGTTCTGGAATACAACCTTAATGGCTCTACAAATGGTCCAGGTAGACTTTAGGCAAGTTTTCTGCAGTGGAGACTAATTCAAGAATGTACTCTGGGGTTGGCTTTTCCTCCTTAACCATTTCAGTCTGCCTTATCTGCCACTCCTCTTCCCTGGGATTATTTCTGAAAATAAACTACCTGCCTACTTGTAACAGTTTCAGCCTCTGTTTCAACAATATCTTGAGTAAAGATTCTCCCTGACTTTTGATGGAAAACAATCACTTCTTTCCTATTTATCAGAGGAGGCCCTTATGTTACTCTTATTATGCCTCCTTGTACTCATCTGTGACTTCCCTGGTAGCTCAGATGGTAAAAGCATCTGCCTACAATGTGGAAGACCTGGGTTTTATCCCTGGGTCAGGAAGATCTCCTGGAGAAGGAAATGGCAACCCACTTCAGTACACTTGCCTGGAAAATCCCATGGACGGAGGAGCCTGGTAGGCTCCTCCATCGGGTCACAAAGAGTCAGACATGAGAACGTGACTTCACTGTACTCATCTGTAAGATTCTTTAAATTGGAAACTATTGGCAATTCATCTTCATAGTCATTGATGCTTACCCCAGGATTTTCCACATCGTAGGTTTTCAATCATTTCTTGAACAAAGACATAACTTTTAAATTCCTTAAAATAGATGACATAGCGGAATACATATGCATGTTGTCTGCAAAACCAGCTAAGTATCTTTGTGAAATGTGAACCATAAACATTTGGTCAATGATTCAAATCAAATTCAGATTATTTAAAATTAAATTCTCAAAGACTCTGCCAATCTAAGTTTTTAGAGGCATCTCTTCTGGAAGATTACAGCCATGGATTTATGTAGAACTTTCAGGAATTTTATGGACTTAAGAAGTCCAAAGCCCCTTTTGAGTATCAACTGAGGCTGCAACTATATGACATCAGGAAAAAATAAATTAGCAAATAATCAGATTAATATAAAAGTGAAAAATACTATGTTAAAATAGAAACCAGTTCCATATTTGCCCTTGACTTTATAATCTTCTACACTACTGAGGGAGACTTGCTTGCAAGACATCTTGCTTGTATTGGTTGATCATTTCCCAGAACCACAAAGTTAACAGTTTTCATTTTAACGAGTCATAAGGCATAACTATTTTCCATGTTCCCATTTGACTTTATTGAAATTTATTTCCCACACATAGCAACTAAAATATTTCCAAATGTACATCAAAATGTGCTATCACTCGCTTAAAGCAAAGGATGTTAGAACAAACTTACCTTCTTACCTTGAACTATACAGGCCTGCTTTGCCTAACCCGCTTCTAACCATACTCAGTCTTGGTTACTGGGCTAGTCACAAGTCCTCTGTTCTCTAATATTCCTACTATTTCTCATTTGAGGGGTCTCCACCTTCTATCCGAAGTGCTCTTCTATCCTTTTGTGTATCTGAGTCTTTATCATCCTTCAGTTTTAGCTCAGTGTTACCTCCTTAAGACAGTTCCTCCCTGACAACCACAACCAAAGAAACCAGACTTAACCACTTTTTTCACAGCACTTTTTACATGCTGATATTAAATTATATATTCATTTGTTTACTATCAGTTTTCCTTGTCTGTCTCTGCCCCCAACAGGTACATGAGAGCTGGGACCTTGTCTTTTGCATGCATTGTTATATTTCTAATGATCTGCCCATAATAGGTGGTATTCAATAAAGCTCTGTTGGATAAATGAATGAAAAGCAGTCTAGCATGGTAGAAAAAGCATAGGGCTTTAGAGACAGACTGGTTTTGAAAATCAGCCTGACTGCCCACTGGCTATCTACCATGGGCAACTTACTTGACCTCACTGTGCTTCAATAAAATGCAAATGATAAAAGGACCAATCTCATAACATTGTTGTAAAGATTAAATGCTTGGAACATAGTCCAACATAATAAGCACTCAATAAGCATTAGGTATTATTGATGGCTTATGGTGAAGGATGTCAGATTCATGATCTCCAAAGAAGATTTAGCTTCAGGACCAGGGACCAGGCTTGATTATTCAAGAGCTTTTGTGCAGCAGAGTTTTATCAAAGTAAGAAAAGAGACAGAGAAGGCTTCTGACACAGACATCAAAAGGGGGACTGAGAATGCCCCCACTCACTAGTCTTATCAAGTGCTTATATACTTTTACCAGACCCACTCCCACAACATACATCTTAATTAACTAGATTAGAATTAGCAATAGAAATGTTTTACCAGACCCACTCCCACAACATACTTCTTAAGATAGCAAGATTAGTCAGAAAACCTTCTTGTTAAGGAGAAACATACAATGTGTCGAGCAAGATACATTGTTATATTGACTAAAACAAAGCAATGTAGAAAAAGATTTTTTCTCCTTGAGAGCCTCAGACCCTTTTCTTCTCCTTGGGAGCCCTGGACTTATCAACCTACCTAGGAATTGACTCTGTCATTATCAGGCAGGATGATTTTTTTAACTGGAAAAAGAACAACATAGTTTTATTTAATGAGATGAGAGCTGTCTGAATCTCTACCACTCATTTTAAAGTTAGTTCAGTTCAGTCGCTCAGTTGTGTCTGACTCTTTGCAACCCCATGAATCGCAGCACGCCAGGCCTCTCTGTTCATTACCATATCTCGGAGTTCACTCAGACTCACATCCATTGAATCCATGATGCCATCCAGCCATCTCATGCTCGGTCATCCTATTCTCCTCCTGCCCTCAATCCCTCCCAGCATCAGAGTCATGCAATGAGTCAACTCTTCACATGAGGTGGCCAAAGTACTGGAGTTTCAGCTTTAGCATCATTCCTTCCAAAGAAATCCTAGGGCTGGTCTCCTTGAGAATGGACTAATTTGATCTTCTTGCAGTCCAA
Source organism: Madoqua kirkii (assembly GCA_006408675.1). Taxonomy (NCBI): domain Eukaryota; kingdom Metazoa; phylum Chordata; class Mammalia; order Artiodactyla; family Bovidae; genus Madoqua; species Madoqua kirkii. The sequence goes on from SJYC01135253.1 coordinate 16,471, forward strand.
GGGACTCTGAAAAGTCTTCTCCAACACCACAGTTCAAAAGCATCAATTCTTCGGCACTCAGCCTTCTTCACAGTCCAGCTCTCACATCCATATTTGAGCACAGGAAAAACCATAGCCTTGACTATTACTTTGCAGACTAAGGTCCTTCTAGTCAAGGCTATGATTTTTCCTGTGGTCATTTTAATGTTAAAGACTCTAGTATTTGGAGAGGAGAGGGGAGGAGAAAAGAGTCATGGTATTATTTTCTCTCTTATGCAGAAAGAGGAATTTTAATACTTCTCCCTCAGTTTGGTCCTTGAAAAAACTGACCATGTTCATGTGGTGACTTAGCAAAGGCTAAGTCTAGGAAGCAGTGATTAATCTTCATGGAACAAGGTATGGTAATGATGTGAAAGATTCTCAGAAATAAAGGACAACTTTAAATGCTAGAATTGCCTAAGATTAACTCATAGAAAGATTGGGTAGCTTTTCAAAAGAGATTTTTACAAATAGAAAAACAATTTTAAACCAGAAGCAGTGGATAAGCTAAATTTAAAGGTTGTTTGTTTTTTTTTCCCCTCCAGTCTTTCCAAAATTGGGTTGGACAGCAAGATGAAATCACTACTAGAAATGACAGATTATATGAATCTGAGTTATAGTGCATACATTTTGAAATTCCAGATACACACATACATACTCATTTAGAATGGATTTGAATAGCCTTAAAAAAAATACTGTGAAGGAATTCACCAAGTTATGCCATGCCTGACACCAAGGATGTGGTCCTCAAACTTGAGTGGGCAAAAGAATCACATGGTCATATTACACAAGTATAGGTATGGCATCTTTAAAGCCAAAGAGTCTGATTCAGTAGGGTTGAGTTGGCCTGGAAAAAAATCTGCTGTTTAAAATCTTGTTGAATGATTAATTATATGACAAGCTGTATGAGGACTAAATTTAAAACTCTGTCCTAAAGATTGTCAAACTGATGGTTATAACAGATCAAAAACGAGCTTTCACAGGGCCGTTCTATAGGAGAGTTTAACATGCCTAGATTTTAGACTATATGGAAAGATGGAGTAAATAGTTGAAAATTCATTGAAAACCTAGTAAGCAACATTTGTTGTAATATAAATCAGAAAAGTTGAGATGTTTTAGAGAATGCAAACTCTGTATACCTAAAAAGTTTAGGGGAAAGCAATCTTATGAATAAGCCAACATTTCACATATTTTGTCCTTCCATTCCCCCTAATTAATTTATTTCTAAATAGCTTAAATTATATCTGAAGTCAAATACCAGGCTGTGCCAGCTGATGACAAGAGCCTTAATTTTATATCTATAAATGCACATAATCAAGGGGATAGAAGTTATAGGAGCCTGCAGTTCAGTTCAGTGCAGTTGCTCAGTCGTGTCCGACTCTTTGCGACCTCATGAATTGCAGCACGCCAGGCCTTTCTATCCATTACCAACTCCCAGAGTTCACTCAGTCTCATGTCCATTGTGTCACTGATGCCATCCAGCCATCTCATCCTCTGTCGACCCCTTCTCCTCCTGCCCCCAATCCCTCCCAGCATCAGAGTCGTTTCCAATGAGTCAACTCTTAGCATGAGGTGGCCAAAGTACTGGAGTTTCAGCTTCAGCATCAGCCCTTTCAATGAACACCCAGGACTGATTTCCTTTAGGATGGACTGGTTGTATCTCCTTGCAGTCCAAGGGACTCTCAAGAGTCTTCTCCAACACCACAGTTCAAAAGCATCACTTCTTTGGAAGTCAGCTTTCTTCACAGTCCAACTCTCACATCCACACATGACCATTGCAAAAACCATAGCCTTGATTAGAAAGACCTTTGTTGGCAAAGTGATATCTCTGCTTTTCAATATGCTATCTAAGTTAATCATATCTTTTCATCCAAAGAGTAAGCATCTTCTAATTTCATGGCTGCAGTTACCATCCACAGTGATTTTGGAGCCCAAAAAAATAAAGTCTGACATTGTTTCCACTGTTTCCCCATCTATTTCCCATGAAGTGATGGGACCAGATGCCATGATCTTCGTTTTCTGAATGTTGAGCTTTAAGCCAACTGTTTCACTCTCCTCTGTCACTTTCATCAAGAGGCTTTTGAGTTCCTCTTCACTTTCTGCCATAAGGGTGGTTTCATCTGCATATCTGAGGTTATTGATATTTCTCCTGGCAATCTTGATTCCAACTTGTGCTTCCTACATCCAGTGTTTCTCATGATGTACTCTGCATATAAGTTAAATAAGCAAGGTGACAATATACAGCCTTGACGTACTCCTTTTCCTATTTGGAACCAGTCTGTTGTTCCATGCCCAGTTCTAACTGTTACTTCCTGACCTGCATATAGGTTTCTCAAGAGGCAGGTCAGATGGTCTGGTATTCCTATCTCTTTCAGAATTTTCCATAGTTTGTTGTGATCCACACAGTCAAAGGCTTTGGCATAGTCAATAAGGCAGAAATAGATGTTTTTCTGGAACTCTCTTGCTTTTTCAGTGTTCCAACAGATGTTGGTCATTTGATCTCTGGTTCCTCTGCCTTTTCTAAAACCAGCTTGAACATCTGGAAGTTCACGGTTCATTTATTGCTGAAGCCTGGCTTGGAGAATTTTGAGCATTACGTTAGTAGCATGTGACTTGAGCCAATTTGACTTAAAAAAAAAAAATCTTTTTCCATTCTGAGACTCCATCAGAATGTTAACTTCAGTTCCAAGCACAACAATCTATGTTTTAGAGCTCAGGATTATACTTGCCCTTTGGGGAGGGGCTGTATTACCTGAGAATGGGGGTCTGGGGAGGATGATGGGGCTTTGGTGGTCCTGATAGTGATCTGGGAGCTGGATGTACAAAAGTTTAAATACATTGAGGTATATACTTAGGATTTATACTTTTTAAAATGACTATTTAAAATTTTAGAACAGTTTTAGATTTACAGAAAGATTGTTAAGGTCATACAGAGATTTTTAACATACTTTACACCTAGTTTCCCCTGTTAATAACACCTTTTACATTTGCCAAGGTTTATTCAGATTTTTCTTAGATTTTCCTTATTGCCATTTTTCTGTTCCAAGAGTCCATCCAGGATTCCACATTGCATTAGATGTCCTGTCTCCTTAGCTGTAACAGTTTTCCAGAGTTTTCTTATTTTTGATAACCTTGACAATTTTGCATAATGCATTTTGCAGAATGTCCATCAATTAGAATTTGTCTGATATTTTCTCATGATTAGACTGGGTCATGGGTTTTGGGGAGGAAATGCCATCATCACATCATATCAAGAGTACATACCATCATATGATTTGTCACTAGATTTTGACCTTTATCACCTGCCTAAGACAGTGATTGTCAGACTTCTCCTCTGTTAAATCCTCTTTCTTTCTCTCCCTTTCTATACTGTGCTGTATGAAAGAGAGTTACTGTGTACAGTCCACACTTAGTGAGTTGGAAGGTATTCACTACCTATCTGAGGTTGAAATACCTGCCTAAATTATTTGGAATTCTTCTACACAGGAGATTTGTCCATGTTCCTGAATAAAAATTAACACAAATGTCTCAAACTCAAATCCATTACTCCATGGATTCTTCTAGTGTCTTCCTCTTGCTTATCTATAATTTCCCACTCCAACAAGGAGAAATATGGTTCTCATTGTATGCCATTCATTAATTTAATTGTTCAATTCCAGTACATAGTTTATCTTCCATATCCATGAATTCAAAATATTTCTCACACAAAAACATTTGACAAAATTACTCCAGAAATCTTAAAAAAAAAAAAAACCTTGAAATTGTCATGTGCCAGCGACTATTTACATAGCATTTACATTGTATTTTATACAATTTATTGGGTTAGCCAAAAAGTCTGTTAGAACAAAATTTTTGGCCAATCCAGTACATTGAATTACATTGTATTAGATTTTGCAAGTAATCTAGAGGTGATTTAAAACATATGGGAGGAGAAAGGCTAGCTCTGGTGGTGGATGGGGAGAAAGATCTAAGACTTCTTCCTGTGTGTGCGGGCCAGGAGAGTACAGGTCCAGAGAGGCAGAAGGGACAAAATTAAAAAAAAAAAAAACAACATATGGGAAAATATGCATTGGTTATATGCAAATACTATGCCATTTTGTGTATGGAACTTCAGCATTCACAGATTTTGGTATCCATAGAGGATCTTGGAATCAATACCCCAATGGATACAGAGGGACAACTGTACACGTAAAGCATTATGAGGTTAACCAGTTCTTCTATGAAACAATTTTATTAACTAGGGGACAGTACTTATATGCAATTCCTTTTGCCTTAGTCATACAGATTCCCCCCATTTCCAGAATTATTTCAGTCAGAACCTATCACTCCATCCCCTTCAGTGAGGTTGTTTCGTACATTTAGATCATTTTGGCCACACTCAGCATTCTATCCTGTGGTATCTTTTTAAATCTTTTAAATGATTTTTTTTAAATTGCACACATGGTTTATTCTCTGCTGTTAAGTTCTGTGGGTTCTGACAAATACCTATTTTCACCTGTCCCCCACTATAGTATCATACTGAAAAGTTTTACCTTCTCAATATTCCCATTCACTGTATATCAAAGATTCATCCTTTCCGTGCCTCCACCAAATCATCCCCTCCTCCAAGCCACTGACCTGCTTATTGTCTCTAAGTTTTGCCCTTTTCAGAGTGTCATATAATGGGAGGCATACACACACACACACACACACACACAAACATATACACACATGAACACATATAGAAAGGAAATACATATGTAGAATTTTCAGACTGATTTCTTTTCTTTAGCAATATGCATTTGTGATACATTCATGTGTTTGTGTGACAAGATCCTTCATTTTAAGTTGCTGAATAAAATTCCATTTTATGGATGTAAAACATCTTTGTGTTTGTGTGTCTGTATATGTTAATCAAGTGTGCACACACGACTATAGCCCACCAGGCTCCTCTGTACATTGGATTCTTCAGGCAAGAGTACTGGAGTGTGTTGCCACTTCCCTCTCCCGGGGAATCTTCCCAACCCAGGGATCAAGCCCAGGCCTCCTGCATTGCAAGCAGATTCTTTACCACATTATCTATTCTTTTACCTAGTGAAGACCATGGTGGTTATTTCTAGTCTTTGGTAATTATGAATAAATCTGCTAAAAAAATTTGTGTGGCATTTTTTTTAAATTTTTATGGACATGTCTTTAAGTTATTGGGGTGAAATCTAAGAACTTGATAGATAAATCGTATGTTCAGATTATGTTCAGCTTTGTAATAAACTGCCAAACTGTTTTCCAAAGTAGCTGTATCATTTGCATTCCCTCCAGTGATGAATAAGGGTTATTGCTTTAGGTCCTCACTAGCTTTTATAAATGTCACTATTTCCATTTTATTGATTTTAATGTGTGTATAGTGGTATCTCATTGTAGTTTTAATTTTCATTTCCCTAATGACCTATTAAAAAGCAGAGGCATTACTTTGCCCGCAAAGGTCCATGTGATTTTTCCAGTAGTCATGTATGTATGTGGGAGTTGGACTATAAGGAAAGCTGAGCACTGAAGAATTGATGCTTTTGAACTGTGGTGTTGGAGAAGACTCTTGAGATTCCCTTGGACTGCAAGGAGATCCAACCAGTCCATCCTAAAGGAAATAAATCTTGACTATTTATTTCAAGGACTGATGCTGAAGCTGAATCTCCAATAGTTTGGCCACCTGGTGCAAAGAGCAGACTCATTCGAAAAGATCCTGATGCTGGGCAATACTGAAGGCAGGAAGAGAAAGGAACAACAGAGGATGAGATGGTTGGAAGGCATCACTGACTCAATGGATCTGAGTTTGAGCAAGCTCTGGGAGATTATGAAGGACAGGGAAGCCTGGTGTGCTGCAGGCCATGGGGTCACAAAGAGTCAGACAGGACTGAATGACTAAACAATGACATATGATATTAAGCATCATTTCACATGCTTATTTGCTATCACTGTATCTTCTTTGATGAGGTATTTAGCTTTGTGCCCGTTATTTACTGATATAACTTATTTTTGTGTTTTAACAGTTCTTGTGTGTTTTGGATATGCCCTTTATCATATATGTATTTTGCAAATGTTTTCTTGCAGCCTGTGTCTTCCCTATCATTTTCTTAACAGTATTTTTCTTCCTAAAAAGGTTTTTAGTTGTATTGAAAATGAAGTTACCATTTTTTCTTCTTTTATAGGTTGATTTTTGTGAGAATATAGCATGGAGAGGAACAGCAGAAGGTGGGGGTATATTGTGCATGGCATACTCTAATCCTTAAGTGCCATGTTTGAGGCTCAATCCTATAACTGGGTTTTATGCTAAAGGAAAGACAAAATGACTTGATTGTATAAAATTACTTTGTTCCTGTGCAAGTCTTCAACACCTCTTTCTAGGAGGTCAGATTGATAGACAACTCCTTGAAAACCGTAGCACAGTTATCAGAAAGACAAGCGGGTGGGCATGGCTGACATTTTAAAAACCAGATTCATTATACAACTAATTCTAAGGCTGAAGTACTCTCTTCTGGGTTGGAATTCAGTTTTTGTTAATTAAAAATCCATTTATCTAAATTGTATTAGGTTTCTTTAAACATAAAACATGAACACCTGCAAGAGATATCGGCATTCTAAAACCCAGGCTGCATAGGAATTGGTCTTATTTTTCATTGTCAGAAATGTCCTTGATCCAGATCTCTCTGTGAAGAAAACAGTATATAACAGAGTAAAAAAATAAAGCCCACCATTGATGTCTGAACATAACAGTACTTTTTAGAAGCAATGAAATATCATTGGTAATTCCTTATCATAAATTATTTTGCAGTAGATATTCTGAAGCTGTAAAATACTGTGATAAATGAAATCTCCCAGAATACATGGGCTTGTATCCCAGCTCCAGAGCTAATGGGATAGTGATCTTGCACAAGTTATTTAGTCTCAGTTTCTTAACCTATATGTAATCATAGTGGGCCTAGTGTTAACCTTGCTCACAAGGAAATACCCAGCTGGTTTAATCTAGTACTGCTTTGGCCAGAAGTGAGCTTCTTCCTTCAGCCCTATTTCTATCAGATGCTCAGATTTCTTACCATCTCTTTAAGGCAGACGGAGGGGGCGGGGCCTATAAATGTCCGAATAATGGAAGGCTAGGTTGGTGGGGAATTCATGACCCATTGCAGTTCCATTTTGAAGATCTCTCCAAACTATCCAGTCTTTTCTTTAGGCTTTAGATATTATCTAATTTCTTCCTCTCATTTCGACTGTGGGAATTTACAATGTTGTATTAGTTTCAGGTGTATAGCAAAGTAATTCAGCTATACATATATATATACATACACTCTCTTTCATATTCTTTCCCCATACAGGGTTATTATAGAATATTGAAAAGAGTTCCTGGTACTATACAGTACATCCTTATCGATTATATATTTTATATATAATAGTGGGTAAATGTTAATCCCAAACTCCTAATTTTCCCTCCCCTCTACCACATTTCTGTTTGTGGCATCATAAGTTTGTTTTTGAAGTCTGGGAGTCTGCTTCTGTTTTGTAAATAAGTTCATTTGTATCATATTTTTAGATGCCACACATAAAAATAAAGTGACATCATATGATATTTGTCTTTCTCTGTCTGTCTGACTTACTTCACTTAGTATGAGCATCTTGAAGTCCATCCATTTTGTTGCAACTGATATTATTTCATTATTTTTTATCACTGAGTAATACCATGTCTTCTTTATCCATTTTGTTGTTGTTGTTGGACATTTAAATTGCTTTTGTGTCTTGTCTACAATAAGTAGTTCTGCAGTGAATACTGAGGCCCATGTATATTTTCAAATTATGGTTTTCTCCAGATACATGTCCAGTAGTAGAACTGTTGGATCATATGGTAATTCTAGTTTCAGGTTTTTAAGGAACCTTCGTACTATTCTTTATAGTACCATGTATCAGTTAACATTCCCACTAATATAGTAGGAGAGTTCTCTTCTCCACACTCTCTCCAGCATTCATTGAAGATTTTTTGATGGTGGCCATTCTGATTGATGTGAAAGGGTACCTCACTGTAGTTTTTATTTTCACTTCTCTAGTAATTACAGTGTCGATCATCTTTTCATCTTTTCAAGTGCTTTTTGACCATCTGTATGTCTTTGTAGAAATATCTATTTAGATATTCTGCCCCTTTTTGATTGAGTTTGTTTTTGATAATTAATTGCATTAGCTGTATATATTTTGGAGCTTAGGCCTTTGTCAGCTGTTTTATTTCCAAATGTTTTCTCCCATCCTGTGGATTGTCTTTTTGTTTTGTTCATGGTTTCTTTTGCTGGGCAAAGGCTTTTAAGTTTAATTAGGTCTCATTTGTTTGTTTCTGTTTTTATTTTCATTTTTCTAGGAGGTGAGTCCAAATAGATATTGCTTTGATTTATTCCAAAGAGTGTTCTGCCTATGGTTTCCTCTAAGAGTTTTATAGTGTCTTGCCTTGCATTTATGTCTGTAATCCATTTTTAGTTTATTTTGTATATGGTTTTAGAGAATGTTCTAACTTCATTCTTCTACCTGTAGCTGTCCAGTTTGCCCAGCACCACTTATTGAAGAGATTGTCTTTTCTCCATTGTATATTCTTGCCATTTTGCACAAAGTAATTGATCATAAGTGTCTGAATTAATTTCTGGGCTTTCTATCCTATCCGCTCATTTAAATTTCTATTTTTGTGCCAATAGTATACTATTTTGGCTATTGTGTCTTTGTAGTGTGGTATGAAATCAGGGAGCCTAATTCCTCCAACTCCATTTTTCTTTTTCAGGATTGTTTTGTGTTTCCATACAAATTTTAATAATGCTTATCTCTGAAAAAAAAAATCATTTTCTCCCTTAGGTTGGCTCTTTCTTTCAGTATTTCTTTTTTCTTTACTGTAAATGGATGGAAGGGAAACAGCTCCTGGATTACAAATATGAGAATAGAGGATAGAGATTTTAAAAATTAACTGGATTAATTCATACTTCAGGATATAGTTCCTTGATACATGTAATGCCATAGGTCCATTAGTATAGAAAGAGACTTAGGTTACTGTCCAAATCACAATCACCACTATTATGATGAATGACTTCGTTCAAGCTTCGTAACAAAATACCAATGACAGAATAGCTTACAAATAACAGAAATTTATTTCTGTAGTTTTGAACTGGAAGTTGGAGATGAAAGTACCTCCATTGTTGGGTGAGGGCTCTCTTTTAGGTCACAGACTTGTCATGTGTCCTCATGTGGCAGAGTGTCAAGGAGCTCTCTGGAAACTCTTATGAAAACACTGTGTCCTTCAAGAGGACTCCACCTGCATCGCCCAAGCACTTCCCAAGAACCTCAGAACCTCACTTCCTAATGCCCTCATTTTGGGGCATTAGATTTTCAACAATTTGTGGGGTAGAGGGAATGAAAACATTCAGACCTTTTAAATGACTCAGAAATTCCCCTAATTTGGAGTTTAGGAAATATTACAAATAAAAGTTTCTAACTAGAGAGACAAGAAAAAAATAAAAGAGAAAGCCATTCTGACCACTTGAAACAGCAACAAATTATAATAGAGACCAAAAGGAAGAGTGAACCAAGGGATAAAGAAAAGGAATCACAATTTTTCTAAATGCTTTCTTTGACTGACTCATATTTCATTCTCAATAGCAGCACTTGACCTCAGATCCAGGAAAGACAAAATCAATCCTGCTCAGAAGCCCATATATATTTGGCAAGGTGCAACAGAAAGTTGCTTAATGAACAACACGATTAGGTAACACACACCTCTCTCACATCAGTCGTGACTCTGGGTATTGGTCTCTTCAGAACATCAGGGCTCCAGAAGGGCCCAGGACAAGGGCTACTACAGGAACCAGGCTTCTAACTTATTTCTTTTCCTATTCAGCAGAAAACAAACTTAATAAATAGGCAGGAAACTCTCACATTTACTAACCAGAAAAATAATGTAGTTAAGATATTGATTCCGACCTAAGGATTTAATCAATTTGAGAAATCACTGTTTTTAAGCCATACTTTAGTCAGTTTTATATATTACATCCAGAAATTAGAGTTCAGTTCAGTTCAGTCACTCAGTCATTTCTGACTTTGAGACCCCATGAACCTCAGCACACCAGGTCTCCCTGTCCTTCACCAACTCCTGGAGTCCACCCAAATCCATGTCCATCAAGTCAGTGATGCCATCCAACCATCTCATCCTCTGTTGTCCCCTTCTCCTGCCCTCAATCTTTCCCAGCATCAGGGTCTTTTCAAGTGAGTCAGCTCTTCTCATCAGGTGGCCAAAGTATTGGAGTTTCAGTTTCAACATCAGTCCCTCCAATGAACATCCAGGATTGATTTCTTTTAGGATGGACTGGTTGCATCTCTTTGCAGTCCAAAGGACTCTCAAGAGTCTTCTCCAACATCACAGTTCAAAAGCATCAATTCTTCGGAACTCAGCTTTCTTTATAGTCCAACTCTTATAGTCAGCTTTCCATTGGTCTTATATGACCAATGGAAAAACGATAGCCTTGACTAGAAGGACCTTTGTTGGCAAAGTAATGTCTCTGCTTTTCAATATGCTGTCTAGGTTGGTCATAACTTTCCTTCTAAGAAGCAAGTATCTTTTAATTTCATGGCTGCAATCACCATCTGCAGATTTGGAGCCCAGAAAAATAAAGTCAGACACTGTCTCCACTGTTTCCCCATCTGTTTGCCATGAAGTGATGGGACCAGATGCCATGATCTTCATTTTCTGAATGTTCAGCTTTAAGCCAACTGTTTCACTCTCCTCTTTCACTTTCATCAAGAGGCTCTTTAGTTCTTCCTCACTTTCTGCCATAAAGGTGGTATCATCTGCATATCTGAGGTTATTGATATTTCTTCCAGCAATCTTGATTCCAGCTTGTGCTTTCTCCAGCCCAGCATTTCTCATGATGTATTCTGCATATAACTTAAATAAGCAGGGTGACAATATATAGCCTTGACGTACTCCTTTTCCTATTTGGCACCAGTCTGTTGTTCCATGTCCCGTTCTAACTGTTGCTTCCTGACTTGCATACAGGTTTCTCAAGAGGCAGGTCAGGTGGTCTGGTATTCCTATTTCTTTCAAAGTTTATTAAAATAAATAATCAAGTCCACTCCTTTCCTTCTATTTCTTTGAACTTCTAGGATATTTTCTGAAGCTACTCTGAGACTACAATAACAGAATTTTTATTTGTTTTCTCTAAACATGCAGATTTTTAACTGAACCTTAGCTTGATTTTTAACATAATAGTCTATTTGCATATGCTCTGTGTCATGCTGCTGTTCTCTTTGCTATAATGTTGGCCATTCATTCTGAAATACTATATTTTAGGTTTTGTATCATATCAGTAAATATTCCCTGAAGCTAATGCTAACCTCAATTATTTATATTTCCTTTTTATATATAGATATATAATTGTATGTGAATTTATATTTGTCTGTGTGTGTTTCCTAAGTTTGGAAATGGTAAAAAGTTCAGAAAGCTCTATATTTTGGTTTTGTTTTCATGTCTTAGTCTCAGTTTGAAATTTACTTCAGTTTTACAATGACTGAAGTTAATAAAAATCACTAACACTTGTTTTATCATTGCTACCAGTAGTTTGTGTTAGCTATATCTGAAGCTACATTTTCTACATCAAAACCTTTCATGTTAAATCATCTCTACTATCTTGTGATTTCTGTGAGTTCTGAATAATGCAACTATTTCTGAGTGGATTTCTTGCAGTCCAAATTGGTCTTACCAGAACTATGCTCAGGGCTAACACCAGTATAGACTCAACCAGTTTTACTAAATTTAAGAACTCAAGGAGAACATCAAAGCACCAACATCATTTACTTTCCAAGACATAAAACATGTCTAGTTTCTCTTCTAAATTCAACTTTACTAACTTTGAGGAAAATATTATAAAAAAGCAATTGTGACAATATGGATTGGTTGTCAAGAGACCCAAGTTCTACCTGGCAGTCTGACAGGTGGAAGTCTCTTAGATTTTTTGGTATTTTTTCATAGTATAAGAGTTTTGATGAGATCATTTATAGGGTCTTGTTTTAAATTCTGAGATTTAAGAACTGAAATTTCAATGTCAAAAGACCCATGTCCATATCCCAAATCTACTTTCACAAACTATCAATTGGCTATTAACCTTTTAAGTTAGGCTTTTCATCTGTGAAGCAAAAGAGAGTATCTGATCTCCACAGGCTTTCCCTGGCTTAACATTTTCCCTGATATAAATTTAACATAGGTTACTAAATTCATGCGTAGTAGCAGCAAAATAAATAATAAAACTTCATGACATGTTGAATACACACATTAAGCTCTACTCCTTCCTAAAATCCCATTACATGACACCAAAATAATGTTCATAGGTAGAAAATGACAAAACAATGAGAATGGGCAACAAGATTTGGAAGCTGGAAAGCAGAGGCATAAAGAAGAATTGATTGAGAGAAAACTGAACCCAAAGTCAACAGTGGGAAAAGCAGAGGGACAACTGTATTTAGATCATGGATGCTTCAGAGGGCTCCAGAATTTCATAGTTGACTCTGGAAATGGAGTGAAAATAGGCTACACAAGGCTGACTGAAAATCCCTTTAAGGTACTGGTACAGACCTCCACATACCAGTTGGAGTTGTGAGAGTGGCTCAGTTGTGTCCGACTCTTTGTGACCAGGCCACAATACTGGATTGGGTAGCCTTTCCCTTCTCCAGGGGATCTTCCCAACCTAGAGATTGAACCCATGTCTGCCACATTGCAGGCAGATTCTTTAGCAGCTGAGCCACAAGAGAAGCCCAAGGAGACTGGAGTGGATAGCCTATCCCTTCTCCAGCAGATCTTCCTGACCCAGGGGTTGAACCAGGGTCTCCTGCATTGCAGGGGGATTCTTTGCCACCTGAGCTGCCACATACCTTACTACTCTGCAAACAGGCAGTGGCTTTTCCTCTAGAGACCTGCAGGGATAATTATAAAGGCTAGCATTACACCTATATTGGGAAAAACACTGGTTTGCTCCTTTTCTTTTCTAGAATTCTGTGGTGAAGGGCATGTTGGATGTGTAAAGCAGAAGAATCATGGCAAATCTGTCTGATACAAGAGTAGAGTCATCAGATGGAGAGAACAGACCCACTCTGTGTCCTGGGACCCCAGTGAGGAGCTTCTGGTTGTGCTCCGGAAAGGAAATACAGATGTACACATATCCATGTGTTTGATCTTCTTCCCTGGGGCATTATCATTCAGAAGAAAGAAACCAGAGCCTGATCAGTGTGTGACATCCTCAGGCCCAATTGCCCACTTTTCTGTCGACTTTGCAGTACCCAGTTTCCTTATTTTAACATAGTGCTTGTCCAGACTCAGGAGCTCCCACCTTGAGGAGGAACCTGTACTTTGTGAAGTAGATTTGAGAGCCAGTTAAGGAGGCAGAATATAACTCTTCTGATATATTTTGTGGAAAAGGAAATCAATATGCTTCCTGTGTTTGTTCCTCAGGTGCTGATTTTTGATGCATAGGCAGGAGGGTAATTATTCTTTCACTAGACACCAATTTTTAATTGATGGAATTTTACTTTGTAACTTTTATATATGGAAATACTATTTAATTGTATAGTCATCGCTAGTATCTGTTTTTTGTATCTCAGTATCTCAGTATTGTTCCAATATTGTCTACCTGTTTCACAGAGGTGGAAAAGATTGTCACACTTCAGTGGAAGATTCTTCATAAGCTGAAAGTGCCAGTTTGAGAAAGCTGACATTTGAGAAGCCATGCTGTGTTTCCATGGAAACGGCTTGCAATTTTAAGAAAAACGCAGGTTTTAATCTCAAATGCAGGAAGCACAGAACTATACATTCTAAATGAAGAAGAGGAATGGAAGAAATGCTAATCTGAAGGCACAAATTGTTTTCTGCAAATTTAAAACTTTATACAAAAGTTATATTTGTTGTATGTATACAGTTTACCAACAGTGTGTCCAGATTTGATTTTGTCAGCAGTCCAGGCACATTGTAAGTGAAGCATTTTTAGTAAGAGACTCTCATCTTCATTTTTAGGGGGAATTTGAGAATGTCGTTTAAGAGGAAAAATATAATGAAGGGACAATTTTGTGGTTATGTACAGTGGGGTTATGGAACCTTCATTGATTCATTTCTGTGGAAGCATAACACTATTCTTAGGCACTAAATGACAAATTGGTTGTGTGTTAAACTTACAAGGATAGACAGGAGTGTGAGAAATGTGTTCAACAAATGAAGTATCAGAATAAGTAAGTAGAACTCTTTTGTAATATTCATAATGAAAAATGGAAAAGGAAATGGAAACCCACTCCAGTCTTGCCTAGAGAATCCCTTGGACAAAGGAGCCTGGTTGGCCGCTGTCCATAGTGTTGCACAGAGTTGGACACAACTGAAGTGACTTTGCATAATGAAAAAGAAATGGGGATAAAAGGGAAAAGCTTTGTGACAATTTCAAAAACATTCATGGGTATGTTTGCACATACAAAGAATAAGTTGGAAGGAAGTAAGAAGTATTGCCAGCCAGGACAAAGAAAAGGTCTTTAAAAAGTTTTGAGAAAATCTTTTTGACATTTTCTCCATCTGCTAAAGATCAAAGCTAACTAGAAGATTACTGATTAGGTAATGAATCTTACAAAATGCTCCAACCAATTATTTTTCCTTAGTGAAACTCTTAGAACAGAAAAGGATCGATTGATGAGAATTTCTTAAAAGCGTGGGTAAATGCTGCTATGTTATTTTAAATGAATCATGGTGGTCAGGAACAAGGAGAATGGAGACAAAACTCCTTATTTCCCAGAAGAAAAAAAAATAAACCTATCAGAAATGTGATAAGATCATCTCTACATTAAATAGCTACAAATAAATTGTAGCACATAGGTGATGGATCTATTGCATAACAGCAAATATTTTAATGGAAATCTGCCTTTTCTATAATTCAACAAATGGTGATATTTTGATACTTTCATTTTCATGATTTACTGCTGCGCTCATGCTTCACCTACCTCCATGAACTTGTCTGTGTCATTAAACAGCAATTTGTAAACAAAGGACCCACTAGGACAGGGAACTTACATTCCAGAAAGGAGGCCAGACTCTAAATTTAGCTGTAGAACATTTGTCTTTTAGTAAAAGAGCCTTGAAGATGAATACAGTAGTGCAGGGAGAAAAAGTGATAAGGCTGCTAGTTTACATAGTATACCTGACACCAGGGGAAAGGATTTTGAAACTGTGTACAGAGATGTTATATAAACTGCGGGTAGCAGTGAGCCTTGCAGATATCTTGGGGAGCATCATTCTGGGAAGGAGAAACAATAAGGGCAAAGGGAAGAGGAGGCATGTACCTGGGGCATGTATCTGCACAGAATATTCCAGAGATAGCCAGAGGTCTGTGTAACTGGGGTGGAGGGAACAAGGGAAGAATGAAGGAAGAAAGGTCAGGCCAGAAGCAAAGGCTAGATCATGCAGGCTTACATGCCTACTGTATATACTTTGGATTTTATTCCCAGTGCTGAAAGGAGTCATCAGATGGTTTTAAGAAATAAAATATCATAATATAACATAAAGGGACATTCAGCTACAAAAGGGTAGATAAGTTTCTGAAAATAAAAACTACATGTGAATGTACAACAAGGGAAGAAAAGGTGATGGCTTGAACCAAAATGACTTAGGTAATAGAATGAGAAAGGTTCATACTGAGAACACTTTTTGAACATAGAATTGACAGATTATCAGCAAAGGAATGGGTGTGGGTGGGAAATGAAGAGAAAAATCAAGATTGATTCCAAGGATTGTGGCATGAGAAAGGAAAGTATGCTGGTGTCACTTTCTGTAAATATTTACAGGATGCAAGAAATTTAGAGTTCAGCTTTTAAAAAGTTGAGTTCTAAAAGTTTCTAAAAGAAATCCGAATGCAGATTATATATATGAGCTTAGAGTTCACACGATGGAGAAGGCAATGGCAACCCACTCTAGTACTCTTGCCTGGAAAATCCCATGGAAGGAGGAGCCTGGTAGGCTGCAGTCCATGGGGTTGCTGAGTTAGGCACAACTGAGCAACTTCATTTTCATGCATTGGAGAAGGAAATGGCAACCCACTCCAGTGTTCTTGCTTGGAGAATCCCAGGGACAGGGGAGCCTGGTGGGCTGCTGTCTATGGGGTCGCACAGAGTCGGACATGACTGAAGCAACTCAGCAGCAGCAGCAGCAGCAGCAGCAGCAGCAGCAGCAGAGTTCATGTGAAAAGTCAGGGCTGTAGATATATTTTGGGAAGTGATATGCATATCCATGAGACTGATTAAAGCCATAAAACTAGAAAAGACTGCCTAGGAAGGGAATGTGAATAGAAAAGAGAAGATATGCAAGAACAAAGCCCAGAGCACTGTGACTTTTAGTGGTTAAGAAAGGCAGAAGGATACAGCAAGGTAGTGAAAAGGAGCAGTCAGTGTTTGAAAGAAAACCGGAAGTGGAGGATGTCATCAAAACTAGAAGAGGGTGCTTCAAGGACTAGGAAGTAATCAATTACCTTTTCAATTGTCAATTTGGAGGTTATTAGGGACCCAAATAAGGGTATTTTATAATTGACTGGTAGGAAAGAAAGATGAATTGAATCAATGGAGAATAGGAGAAGTAGATAAGAAAATATAAACAACTCTTCTGAAATATTTGGTATATCAGGGAATGAGGGTCTGTAACTGGTGAGAGATGAATTCCATGGAAATTTTTGTTATTATTTTATGATGGGGATATTATACATGCTTCTATGGACATAAGAACTATCCAATAGAAAGGAAAAATGATGGCAAGGGAAAAATAATTACAGGAACAGAGTCTTTGAGATGGAGAAAGGCAATTGACTCAAATGCACAATTCAGAAAATGGTTGTAGGAGTATGGAAGGTTAATTCATTTTAACAAAAGAGAAAGTTGAATTATCAAGAAAAAAAATGTAGGTAGATTGGAATACTTGATGATGGAGGTAGAAATTCTCTTCTGATGACCCCTATTTCTCCAGTGAGCTCCTGAAGGCATAGATAAGGAATTGGGGTTTTAAGTGTCAATTTGTGGCTCAACTGGCAAAGAATCTTCCTGCAATGTGGGAAACATGGGTTTGATCCCTAGGTTGGGAAGAGCCCTTGGAGAAGGGAAAGGCTACCCACTCTAGTATTCTGGCCTGGAGAATTCCATGGACTATATGGTCCATGGGGTTGCAAAGAGTTGGACATGATTGAGCAACTTTTGCTTTTACAGTTGCTCAATGCTGGGAAACATCATCATAATTTAGCAGCTTTAAACAATGAATATTTATCATCTTCCAATTTCTGTGTCAGAAGTCTAAGCATGGTTAATATGATTCTGTGAAAGGCTGCAATCAAGGTGGCAGCCAAAACTATGCTCTGTTCTTATGACTTGACAGGGGAAGGATTCTTTTCCAAACTCCTGTGATTGTTGGCAGAATTCAGACTTAAAGACTAACGGATTCAGAGCCTTTGTTTCTTGCTGCCTGGTAATCTGAGGTCACTCTCAGTTCTTTGCCATATATTTAAAATGAAGCAGCTTGTTTTTATCAAAACCAGCAAGGAGACTTCCCTGGTAGTTCAGTGATTAAGAACTCACCTGCCAGTGCAGGGAGACACTGGTTTGATACCTGGTCCAAGAAGATTCTTCATGCTTACTGGGGCAAATAAGCCCATGTGCCACAACTCCTGAGCCTGAGATCTAGAGCCTGTGCTCTGCAACAAGGGAAGTCACTGCAATGAAAAGCCCACACACTGCAACTAGAGAGTAGCCCCTGCTCCCTGCAACTGGAGAAAGACCAAGCAAAGCCAAAAGTATATAAATAAATAAAATCACAGAATGGGATAAAATTTTAACAAACAGAAAAACCAGCAAGGGAGAGTCTTCTAGAAAAACAGACAATACAATCTTATATATCATATTCACAGATGTGATATTTAGTCACTATGTAGAATCAAGTTACAGGTCACATCCACACTCGGGGGAACAGATTATAGGACAACTTGAGTATGAAGAGGTTAGGAAAACTAAAGAAATCTTAGAGTTTGTCAACTACAGGAAAGAATTGGAGCTTGAGTAAGAAGAGTTAGTGCCATATGAATTGAGAAAGGCTAATGGGGTTTGGACTTACTATCAGAAGGATAACATAAATAGGAATATAGCACACAATGTTTTTCATAATGCTAGTATCTTATGGAGAGATGGATGATTAGATTGAAATGTAAACCCTTCTTGGATCTAGTTTAAGATAAGGTGGGGGTGATTAGAGCTTGGAAACTCATGGTCATAGTGAAAGTAAGCCAAGCTCTGTCACCCTCCTCATAATTCAGCTGAGAAGAAGTAAAGGAGCTAGTGGAAGGTGTTCTTTCCAGCTGCAGCTGCTTACAGTATGTCGTTATAGTACAAGTATACAAGCTCTAGAGTTTTATAAGTCTGGGTTTAAATCCTGATCCTATCCCTCGTGAGCTTTGCAACCCTAATTAGGTTGCTATCACTTACTTTAACTAATAGCACATAATTCTAGGAGGTAAGTGCTACAATCATTTATATTTTATAGATGAGGAAACTGAAAGTGTAGCTAAAATTAGCTCCTTTACCCTACAAGGATATTCTGAAGGTTTATGAAACAATAAAATTAAAGCAAAACCATAGACACTCAGAAAATATTAGCCAGAAATATCAACCTCATATATGATGAATTAGCATTCTCTAATCAAAAATATATTTAGGGAGTGATGCAACTTCAACTATTCTTATTTAGAGCTTGTAATTTGTGAAAATATTTTGTGGTCTATTCATCATAAAGTTCAAAGCATATTTAAAATATGAAAATTATTGTAGTGTTTAGATTTAAGAATTGAAAAGGGAATTTTATTTTTCTTCTTTTAATTCTTCTATTAATTTCTTTTTCAATTAATTTTATTGGATTATTGTTGCTTTAAAATGTTTTGTTAGTTTCTTCTGTACAGCAAAATGAATCCCCCACACATGTGCATACATATATCCCATCCCTCTTGGACTTTCTTCCTATTGAGGTCACCATTGTGCATTAAGATGAGTTTCCTGCGTTATACAGTATATTCTCGTTAGTTATCTATTTTATACATAGTATCAATACTGTATATGTATCAATACCAATCTCCCAGTTGTTCCACCTTTCCCTTTGGTATCCATACATTTGTTCTCTACATCTGTGTCTTTGTTTGTGCTTTGCAAATAAAATCATCTATACCATTTTTTCAGAGAAGGCAATGGCACCCCACTCCAGTACTCTTGCCTGGAAAATCCCATGGACGGAGGAGCCTGGTAGGCTGCAGTCCATGGGGTCGCTGAGGGTCCGACATGACTGAGTGACTTCACTTTCACTTTTCACTTTCATGCATTGGAGACGGAGATGGCAACCCACTCCAGGGTTCTTGCCTGGAGAATCCCAGGGACAGGGGAGCCTGGTGGGCTGCTGTCTATGGGGTCTCACAGAGTTGGACACAACTTAAGCGACCTAGCAGCAGCAGCCACATACCATTTTTTTCTAGATTCCACAACTGCATTAATATATGATACATACACACACAAAATATTTGTTTTTCTCTTTCTTTATTCTGTATGATACTCTTAAAATCCATCCACATCTCTTCTGATGACTCAGTTTTGTTCCTTTTAATGACTGAATAATATTCCATTGTATATATGCACTAAATCATCTTTATACATTCCTCTGTTGATGGACATTTAGGTTGCTTCCATGCACTGATTACTGTAAATAGTGCTGCAATGAACATTGGGGTACATGTATCTTTTTGAATTATGGTTTTCTCTAGGTAAATGCCCAGTAGTGGAACTTCTGGGTCATATGATAGTTCTATTTTTAGTTTTTTAAGGACCCTCAATACTGTTGCCCATTCAGGATGAATCAGTTTACGTTCCCAACAACAGCACATGAGGGTTCCCCTTTCTCCACACCCTCTCCAGCATTTATTGTTTGTAGATATTTTGATGTTGGCCATCCTGACTAGTATGAGGTAACACCTCACTGTAGTTTTGATTCACATTTCTCTAATAACTAGTGATGTTGAGTACCATTTTGTGTGTTCATTGACCATCTGTATGTCTTTGGAGAAACATCTATTTAGCTCTTCCACTGTTTTTAGTTTTTTGTTGTTTGTTTTTGATTGGGTTTGTTAAGTTGATATTGAGCTGCTTATATATTTTGGATATTAATCCTTTGTCAGTTGCTCTGTTTGCAGATATTTTCTCCTATTCCAGTGGTTGTCCTTTTGTGTTGTCTATGGTTTTCTTTGCTGTGCAAAAGCTTTTAAGTTTAAGTAGGTCCCATTTGTTTTTATTTTCATTACATTAGAAGATGGGTCAAGAAAGATCTAGCTAAAATTTATGTCAAAGAGTGTTCTACCTATGTTTTCCTCTAAGAGTTTTATAGTGTCTAGCCTTACATTCAGGCTTAATCCTGGTGTGTGTGTGTGTGTGTGTATGTGTGTGTGTATAGCAGAGTTTTATTAAAGTATGAAAAGGGACAGAGAAAGCTTCTGACATAGACATCAAAAGGGGGGCGGAGAGTGCCCTCAGGCTTAATTGACTTTGATTTTATTTTTGTGCATGGTGTTATGGTTTAAATTGAAGCATAGTTGATTTACAATGTTGTATTAATTTCTGCTGTACATCAAAGTGATTCAGTTATACATACATACATAAATATGCATAAGTATTCTTTTTTATATTTTTTCCATTATGGTTACATAGGATACTGAATATAGTCCCCTGTGCTAAATAGTAGGACCTTGTTGTTTATCAATTCTATGTGTAATAGTTTGTATCTGTTCACCCCAAACTGTCAATCCATCCCTCCTCTGCCTCCTTCTCCAGGAACCACAACTCTGTTCTGTGTCTGTGAGTCTGTTCCGCTTTTGTAGACAGATTCATTTGCATTATTGTTTTAGATTCCACATACCAGTGATATCATATAATATTTGTCTTCCTGTTTCGGATTTCAGTTAGTTAATGGACAATCTCCTGGTCCATTCATGTTGCTGTAAATGGCATTATTTTGTTCTTTTTATGACTAATATTTCATTGTATGTATGTACCACGTCCTCTTTATCCATTCATCTGTCAGTTCAGTTCAGTCACTCAGTCGTTCATCTGTCAGTGGATATTAATGTTGCTTTTGTGTCTTGCCTATTGTGACTATTGCCACTATAAACTCTATTTCATTTTTTTGGAATTAGTTTTGTCCAGATGTATGTCCAGGAGAGGTATTGCTGGATCATATGGCAACTCTAGTGTTTTTTGAGGAACCTCCATACTGCTTTCCATAGTGCCTGGACCAACTTACATTCCCAGCATCAGTGTAGGAGGGTTGCCTTTTATGTATACTCTCCCCAGGATTTTTGTTTGTAGACATTTCAATGATGGCCATTCTGACCAGTAGGAGGTAGTATCTCACTGTAGTTCTGATGGCGTCCACTCTGGACCCTGATAGTTCTGCCTATAAAAAAATCTGATCTGTAGAAATGTTGTTTGCAACACTAAGCTTTTTTTTTTTTTTTTTTTTTTT
>SJYC01135254.1:0-14186 GCA_006408675.1 Madoqua kirkii
GTCTGCCAAGCCAGGAGACATAACAGACAGGGATTCAATCTCTGGGTTGGGAAGATCCCCTGGAGAAGGTAATGGTAACCTACTTCCAGTGTTCCTGTCTGGAGAATTTCATGGATGGAGGAGCCTGGAGGGCTATAGTCCATGGGGTCACAAAGAGTCAGAAACAACTGAAGTGACTTAGCACACACGCATAAGGAAATCCAACCCACAATGAATAAACTGTCTATTAGTTTGAATTCTCAGAATACATGGCAAAAATTTCAAGACCTACATATCATTAAACTTGTTTTCCTGAAATGGAAGAGAAAAAAAAGCATACTGTGGAATTCAGCTGATGTAAACTTGGGCAAGTTATTGCTTTCTACCTCAAAACTGGTGAAAATACTAGAATCTATTTCATAATGTATGTAATGTACTTAAAATAGTGCTTGGCACATAGTGAGAACTCTGTTTGCCTCTATGTTGAGCCCTTAGACTTTAGGACTTCAGTGACTGCTCTGTGAATGTCTCTAACCCTTCAGAAGGGATTGAACTTTCCCTTCCTAATGCCTTCTTCATGCGTACGTGCATGCTAAGTCACTTTAGCCCTGTCTGACTCTTTGCTACCCTATGGACTGTAGTGAGTCAGATTCCTCTGTCCATAGGATTCTCCAGGGAAGAGTACTGAATGGGTTGCCATGTCCTCCTCCAGGGGATCTTCCCAAAACAGGGATCAAACCCAGGCCTCATATGTCTCCTGCACTGGCAGGTGGGTTCTTTACCACTAGTGCCACCTGGGAAGCCCATGCCTTCTTCATGTCAACCTCTATTTTGAGACTTATGTGACTATATGCAGTTATATTAATCAGGACTCTTTCTGTTCCATGAAATAAACCTAACTAAAATTAGCTTGATGAAGATTTACTGGCTAATGGAGTGGAGCCAAAAAGCAGGCATGGTTCAGGGTAGAACTTGAGGGTTTGAAACACACTATCACAGCTTTATTTCTTTATGTGTTTTTTCTGTTTTCTTCCATGTGTTACCTTTTTGCTTAGACAGAAACTTTCCATGTCAGACAAAATATATCTATGAAATGTTCCCCGCCTGTATTACTAGAGCTCATCAGAGCTTAGTTCACATGCCTAGCCCTGGAGCTATCACTTAGCAAAGGGAGGAAACTCACTTGCCAGTTGATATCATATGTCCAACTCCAAAATATAGAAATTAATAATCCTATGAGGAACATACAGAGTGGTTCGTCAAATATAAAGGACAGAATTTTTATCAGTGGGGTTCAGGGACACTAGGCAATCAGAAACAACTAAAATATAGAAATTAATAATCCTATGAGGAACATACAGAGTGGTTCGTCAAATATAAAGGACAGAATTTTTATCAGTGGGGTTCAGGGACACTAGGCAATCAGAAACAACTGATAACTTGTGAAGAAATAATTCTTTCCTTTTAAGTATGTGAACTCCTTGGACATGGACATATCACATTAAATTCATTCCTCATCATCTAAAAGTAAGCACTCTGTGTATGTTAAATGGAAATAGCGGGGCATAATCTAAAGTACAATAGAGTAGTCAAAAGAGGCTTCTTTGGGAAGATAATATTTGAGCAAAGATGTCAAGAAGGTGAGGAATCACTATGGTATATGTATCAAAGCCAAGAACTAAAGTAGTTTGCTTTTGACTTTAGATTTCAGCAGTTGTTTCCTTAATGTCATTTACTGTTCCAAGATCTATCCTAGATACCATTTTCATTTCATATCTCTGTGGTCTTAGTCTTCCTTGGTCTATGACAGTTTCTCAGTCTTCCTTTGTTTCAAGACTTGGACAGTTTTGTGGAGTTCTGGTTATTTTCCAGAATGCCCCTCAATTAGACTGAGTATGTTATGGTTTCTCATGACTAGACTGGGGTTATATATTTTTGTAAAGAATAATACAGAGGGAGCATGCTGTTGGAAGTTGGAAGAAAACAGATCCTGTTTGGTGATGGGAATGATTCACTAGGAGAGGGTAGACTTCATGATGTAGAAGTGAAAGGGGACAATTGCCAGAGCAATGCCTTTGAGCAAACAAGAGGAAATAGATTTTAGAAGATTACTTATAGTTAAAAGAAGGGTTGACAGAGCTTCTGAGCACAGATGATACAAGTAAGACTGTGGTGTTGGAAGATTGGCCTTATTTTCCTTTGATCAGGTATTAGTTTTCTATTGCTGTGTAACAAATTATCACAAATTTAGTGGTTTAAGATAACATATATTTTATTATCTTGGTTTCCATGAGTTAGGATACCTAGCATAGCTTAACTTGCTTCTCTGCTCAGGGTCTTATCTGCTGTAATTGAGGTGTCAGCTGGTGCTGAAGATTCATATAAGGTTTAGAGCCCTCTTTCCAGCTCCTGTGGTCTTTGGGGAATTTCATTTCCTTGAAGCTCTAGACTCATGGTAATTTGCTTCTTTAGGCCAGCAAGAGAATATCTCTGTCTTCTGTCTTTAACCTCTGGACTTTCTTTTAAAGGTTTCAAGTGATTAGGTAGGTCCACCAAGGATTATCTACTTTTCTATTAACTTAAAGTCAACTATTAGCTATCTCAAATTATCATTCTCAAAAGCTCTTCACCTTGGCCATTTAATAATCACAGGAATGATAACTCATTAATGTTGCCTTCTTCTTTTAGAGGTAAATTACAGATCTTACCCATATACAGGGAAGGTGATTCTATAAGGGCATGGCTCACTGGAATCATCTTCAATAGCTTCTACTTCCTTAGGTAAGCAAGAAGCAAGATCACACATTGTTTGGACAGAGGAGAGAGTAGTGGAGGTTTGAGGAAATGGAAAAGAGTATGAAATACATCCAAGAATGTGTGTACTCTGACTCTAAACAATCTCTTCGAGATTTGTAGGGCTTCCCCAGAATGTAGTTTTCTAGTGTAACTGCTTATCCAACACAATCCTCATACTGTAGCTGCCACTAAATATTCCAAAAGATATTTGTGGGGGCTTTGTCATAAATAGTAAGAATTAATTTTACTGTCCCTAAGATTTAGTGATCTAGGAGGAATTATGATTAATGGAGAAATGAGGTTAATAGTCAGCTCATGGTCTTCTAAATCTTAATACTAATTGATATGCTTGTCAATATTTACTTTAAAAATAT
Source organism: Madoqua kirkii (assembly GCA_006408675.1). Classification (NCBI taxonomy): domain Eukaryota; kingdom Metazoa; phylum Chordata; class Mammalia; order Artiodactyla; family Bovidae; genus Madoqua; species Madoqua kirkii. Next base: position 3,150 of record SJYC01135254.1, read on the forward strand.
TTGTGGTCCATGCTGTTTTAATAGCTGTGTTAAATTTAGCAAAATGTTTGGTGGAAGGAGCACAGGGATTATGCAAATAACCCAGAAACTATGACTCTCTCGAGCATTATATTGTTAAAGTAAATGACAGATTAAAAGTCTGTTTAACTAGGTTACTTCTAGAATTTCTTCCACTAATATGTTAAATCAATACAATAGCCTTACTTTTATGGAAGGAGTGGAGTTTTTGTGTATTGCTCCAGTTTGCTTTATAGAACTTCCCTAAAATTGACTTTGTATAAAAACTTCATTAAAAAAATAACATATGAAATAGAGCTACAGTTTTATTTTTAATATCTTATTAATGAATAAAGTAAAATTACACACGCCAATATTATTTGGTTACAACAATCAAATATGGAAAACATTTACAATCTTCTTACAAGAAGCCCAAGAGGAACAGAAAAACAATAGGAAATGTTCAACACAAACCTTGTGTGAATATCATGTTTTGTATATGCAGAGCTTCATATGAATCTTTCTTCAGTTCAACAAACATCTAATTCACACCTACTCTATGTCAAGTACCGGCACTGTAATGGTGGAAAAGATACTCACTAATTAAGGCTAGTTTTAAAAGCTCCAAGGAATGCTGCATTTCATTAAACTTAGTGTTGAATTAATGACTGCATTTTTTAAACTTCTATTTTATTATGTTCTGTTTTCTGTATTATATATTCTTAAAAGAATTGAAACCAAAGATATTTTCTATCCTCAAGGTGCTTATGGTAAGAGATACACATGTATGAAACTTCTTTCAAAACAAAGTAGTAGAAGTTAGACTAGAAGTGTACTCTGAGTGCCTAGCCTGGGGCATGTAGTTTAAAAGGTTGGGTGTAGGGAAATAATACCACTAACATTGAATGACAGAGTTGGTTCAGCTCTGTCTCGATTCAACTGTGGGACATTGGCAACTTCGGTACACATGTTTTCTTAATTTATGAAATGAAAGCCAACTAAGAATGTTGGATGAATTGTTGCTGTTGCTTAGTCGCTCAGTCATGTCTAACTCTTTGCAACCCCATGGACAGCAGCACACAAGGCTTTCCTGTCCTTCACCATGTCCTGGAGTTTCCTCCAACTCATGTCCATTGTGTCAGTGATGCCATCCAACCATCTTGTCCTCTCAGCCCCTTCTCCTCCTGCCTTTAATCTTTCCCAGCAGCAGGATCTTTTCTGAAGAGTCAGCTCTTCACAGCAGGTGGCCAAAGTATTGGAGCTACAGCATCAGTCACTCCAATGAATATTAGGATTGATTTATTTTAGGATTGACTGGTTTGATCTCCTTGAAGTCCAAGGGACTAAGGGTCTTCTCCAACACCACAATTCGAGCATCAGTTCTTTGGTGCTCAGACTTTTTTATGGTCGAACTCACATCCATACATGACTACAGGAAAAACCATAGCTTTGACTATACACACCTTTGTTGGCAAAGTAATCTCTCTGATTTTTAATAAGCTCTCCAAATATGTCATAGCTTTTCTTCCAAGGAGCAAGCATTTTTTAATTTCATGGCTGCAGTCATTGTCCACAGTGATTTTGGAGCCCAGGAAAATAGTCTGTCACTGTCCCCATTTTCTCCCCATCTATCTGCCATGAATGAAGTGATAGGACCAGCTGCCATGATCGTACTTTTTAAATGTTGTTTTATGCCAGCTTTTTCCTTCTCCTCTTTCACCTTTATCACAATGCTCTTTAGTTCCTCCTTCCTTTCTGCCATAAGGGTGATGTCATCTGCATATCAGAGGTTATTAATATTTCTCACAGTAATCTTACTTCCAGTTTGTGCTTCATCCAGCCTGAAATTTCTCATGATGTACTCTGCATATAAGTTAAATAAGGATGACAATATACAGCCTTGGTGTACTCCTTTCCCAATTTTGAACCAGTCTGTTGTTTCATGCCCGTTTCTAATGGCTGTTTTGTGACCTGCATACAGATTTCTCAGGAGGCAGGTAAGGTAGTCTGGTATTCCCATCTCTTGAAGAATTTTCCAGTTTGTTCTGAACCATACAAAGACTTTAGCATTGTCAATGAAGCAAATGTTTTTCCTGGAATTCTCTTGCTTTTTCAATGATCCAACAGATGTTGGCAATTTGATCTCTGGTTGCTCTGCCTTTTCTAAATCCATCTTGAACATCTGGAAGTTCACAGTTCACGTACTATTGAAGCCTGGCTTGGAGAAGTTTAAGTATTACTTTGCTAGCATGTGAAATAAGTGCAACTGTGTAGTAGTCTGAACATTCTTTGGCATTGCCCTTAATTTGCGATTGGAATGAAAATTGACCTTTTCCAATTCTGTAGCCACTGCTGAGTTTTCCAAATTTGTTGGCATATTGAGTGCAGCACTTTCACAGTATCATCATGAAGGATTTGAAACAGATCATCTGGAATTCTATCACCTCCACTAGCTTTGTTTGTAGTAATGCTTCCAAAGGCCCACTTAATGTCACATTCCAGGATATCTGGCTCTAGGTGAGTGATCACTCCATTGTGATTATCTGTGTCATGATCTTTTTTGTACAGTTCTTCTGTGTACTCTTGCCACCTCTTTTTAGTATCTCCTGCTTCCATTAGGTCCATACTCTTTCTGTCCTTTATTTTGCCCATCTTTGCATGCAATCTTCCCTTGGTATCTCTAATTTTCTTGAAGAGATCTCTATAGTCTTTCCCATTCTATTGTTTCCCTCTATTTCTTTGCATTGTTCGCTGAGGAAGGCTTTTTTATGTCTCCTTTCTATGCTTTGGAACTCTGCATTCAGATGGGTATATCTGTCTTTTTCTCCTTTGCCTTTCACTTCTCTTTTCTCAGTTATTTGTAAGGCTTCTTCAGACAATCATTTTGTCTTTTTGCATTTCTTTTTCTTAGGAATGGTTTTGATCACTGCCTCCTGTACAATGTCATGCACCTCTGTCCACAGTTTTCAGGCATTCTATCAGGTCTAACCCCTTATTTTCTTGAAGAGATCTCTATAGTCTTTCCCATTCTATTGTTTCCCTCTATTTCTTTGCATTGTTCGCTGAGGAAGGCTTTTTTATGTCTCCTTTCTATGCTTTGGAACTCTGCATTCAGATGGGTATATCTGTCTTTTTCTCCTTTGCCTTTCACTTCTCTTTTCTCAGTTATTTGTAAGGCTTCTTCAGACAATCATTTTGTCTTTTTGCATTTCTTTTTCTTAGGAATGGTTTTGATCACTGCCTCCTGTACAATGTCATGCACCTCTGTCCACAGTTTTCAGGCATTCTATCAGGTCTAACCCCTTGAATCTATTTGTCACTTCTACTGTACTATTGTAAGGGATTTGATTAGGTCATATCTCAATGTTCTAGTGGGGTTTTTTCCTACTTTCTTCAATTTACATCTGAACTTGGCAATAAGGAGTTTATTATCCGAGCCACAGTCAGTTCCTGGTCTTGTTTTTGCTGACTGTATAGAGCTTCTCCATCTTCAGCTGCAAAGAATATATTCAATCTCATTTCTGTATTGGCCATCTTGTGATTTCTATGTGTAGAGTAGTCTCTTGTGCTCTTGGAAGAGGGTGTTTGGTATGACCAAGTTTCTCTTGGCAAGATTATGTTAGCCTTTGTCCTGCCTCATTTTGTACTCTAAGGCCAAACTTGCCTGTTACTCCAGGTATTTCTTGACTTCCTACTTTTGCATTCCAGTCCCCTATAATGAAAAGGACTTCTTTTCTGGGTGTTAGTTCTAGAAGCTATTATAGGTCTTCTTTGAACTGGTCAACTTTAGGTTCTTAAGCATTAGTGGCTGAGGCATACACTAGGATTACTGTGATATTGAATGGTTTCCCTTGAAAATAAACAGAGATCTGTCTGTCATTTTCAAGATTGCACCCAAGAACTGCATTTTGGACTCCTTTGTTGACTATGAAGGCTACTCCATTTCTTCTAAGGGATTTTTGCCCACAGTAGTAGATATAATGGTCATCTGGATATAATGGACCATTCTGGTCATTTCAGTTCACTGATTCCTAAAATGTTGATGATCACTCTTGCCATCTCCTTTTTGAGCACTTCCAATTTGCCTTGATTCATGGACCTAACATTCCAGGTTCTTATGCAATATTGTTCTTTACATCCTCGGAGTTTACTTTCACCACCAGACACATCCACAACTGGGCATTGTTTCCACTTTAAATCAGCCTCTTCATTCCTTCTGGAGTTATTTCTTCATCCTTCTCCAGTTGTATACTGGGCACCTACCGACTTGAGGAATTCATCTTTTAGTGTCATATCTTTCAGTGTGGCTGGAATAACATGGACAGAACTTAACACAGTTATTGATACACATTATATATTTGTTAGAAATGTTTATTTTCTTTCTTCCTTTGCTTTTCTGTTCCATTCTCATCCTTCCAGTAGAAGTCAAGAGAGTCAATGTCTCCATTCAAGAGATACCTGGAGAAACAGGCAAATTTGGCCTTTGAGTACAAAATGGAAGCATGACAAAGGCCAACAGAATTTTGCTAAAGAACGCAGTGGTCATAGCACACATCTATTATATATTTGTTAGAAATGTTTATTTTCTTTCTTCCTTTGCTTTTCTGTTCCATTCTCATCCTTCCAGTAGAAGTCAAGAGAGTCAATGTCTCCATTCAAGAGATACCTGGAGAAACAGGCAAATTTGGCCTTTGAGTACAAAATGGAAGCATGACAAAGGCCAACAGAATTTTGCTAAAGAACGCAGTGGTCATAGCACACATCCTCTTCCAACAAAACAACAGAAGACTCTACACATGGGTATCACCCGATGGTCAATACCAAAATGAGATTGATTATATTCTTTGCAGACAAAGATGGAGAAGCTCTATACAGTCAGCAAAAGCAAGACTAGGAGCTGACTGTGGCTCAGACCATGAACTCCTTACTGCCAAACTCCGACAAATTGAAGGAAGTAGGAAAACCCACTAGACCATTTAGGTATGACCTAAATTAAATCCCTTATGATTATACAATGAAAGTGACAAATAGATTCAAGGGATTATATCTGATAGACAGAGCACCTGAAGAACTATGAATGGAGGTTTGTGACCTTGTACAGGAGGCAGTGATCAAGATAATCCACAACAAACAGAAATGCAAAAAGGCAAAATGGTTGTCTGAGGAGCCCTTACAAATAGCTGAGAAAAGAAGATAAGCTAAGGCAAAGGCAAAGGAGAAAAGGATCGATATGCCCATTTGAATGCAGAGTTCCAAAGAAAAGCAAGGAGAGATAAGAAAGCCTTCCTCAGAGATCAATACAAAGAAATAGAGAAAAACAGTGGAATAATTTGAAAAACTAGAGATCTTTTCAAGAAATTAGAGATACTAAAGGAAACATTTCATGCAAAGATGGGCACAATAAAGGACAGAAGTGGTATGGACCTAACAGAAGCAGAATATATTAAGAAGAGGTGGCAAGAATACACAGAAGAACTGTACAAAAAAGATCTTCATGACTCAGTAACCATGATGGTGTGATTACCCACCTAGAGCCAGATATCCTGGAATGCCTAAGTGGGCCTTAGGAAGCATCACTATGGACAAAGCTAGTGGAGGTGATGGAATTCCAGTTGAGTTATTTCAAATCCTGAAAGATGATGCTGTGAAAGTGCTGCAGTCAATATGCCAGCAAATTTAGAAAACTCAGCAATGGCCACAGGACTGGAAAAGGTCAGTTTTCATTCCAATCCCAAAGAAAGGCAAAGCCAAAGATTGTTCAATCCTCCACACAATTGCCCTCATTTCACATGCTAGCAAAGTAATGCTCAAAATTCTCCAAGCCAGGCTTCAGCAGTACATGAACCATTAATTTCTAGATATTCAAGCTGGATTTAGAAAAGGCAAAGGAACTAGAGATCAAATTGCCAACATCCACTGGATATTCGAGAAAGCAAGAGAGTTCCAGAAAAACATCTACTTCTACTTTATTGACTATGCCAAACCTTTGACTATATGGATCAGAAGAAACTGTGGAATATTCTTCAAGAGATGGGAATACTAGACCACCTGACCTGCCTCCTGAGAAATCTGTATGCAGGTTAGAAGCAACAGTTAGAACTGGACATGGAACAACAGACTGGTTCAAAATCAGGAAAGAAGTATGTCAAAGCTGTTTATTATCACACTGCTCACTTGACTTATATGCAGAGTACATCATGCAAAATGCTAGGCTGGATGAAGCATGAGCTGGAGTCAAGACTGTCTGGAGAAATATCAATAACCTCTGATATGCAGATGACACCACCCTTATGGCAGAAAGAGAAGAATTGAAGAGTTTGTTTATAAAAGTGAAAGAGGAGTTTAAAGGCTGGCTAAAACTCAACATTCAGAAAACTAAGATCATGGTTATCTAGTCCTATCACTTTATGGCAAACAGATGGGGAAACAATGGAAACAGTGACAGACTTTACTATATTGGGCTCCCAAATCATTGCAGATGGTGACTTCAGCCATAAAATTAAGACACTTGCTCCTTGGAAGAAAAGCTATGACCAACTTAGACAGCATATTAAAAAGGAGAGACATTACTTTGCCAATAAAAGTCCCTCTCATCAAAGCTATGATTTTTCCAGTAGTCATGTATGGATGTGAGAGTTGGACTGTAAAGAAAGCTGAGTGCTGAAGAATTGATGCTTTTGAACTGTAGTGTTGTGAAGCCTCTTGAGAGTCCCTTCTACCACAAGGAATTCCAACCAGTTCATCCTAAAGGAAATCAGTCCTGAATATTCATTGGAAGGACTGATGCTGAAGCTGAAACTCCAATACTTTGGCCACCTGATGCAAAGAACTGACTCCTTGGAAAAGACCATGAAACTGGGAAAGGTTAATTGCTGGAGATGGAAGGGACAGAGGATGAGATGGTTGGATGGCATCACTGACTCAATGGACATGAGTTTCAGCAAGCTCTGGGAGCTGGTGAAGGACAGGGAAGCCTGGTATGCTGCAGTCCATGGGGTCACAGAGTCGGACACAGCTTAGCAACTGAACTGAATTGAACTTCCAGTAGGAGTAAACTAAATGAGGAACCATAGAAAAGGTATCACTTAAAAAAAAAAAAAAAGGCCCCCATTCTTCATGCGGTTATAACATAAGTTTTGTTTGGCCATCCCTCTGAAGGATAATATTATTGTAGCAGAAACTCTGAGGGGGAAAAAAAAAAAAAAGAACCAGAAGAACTGTTTATATAGGCATGAAACATCTTGTATACTTTGTGAAAAAGTTTGTGCTTTATTGTGTAGACAGGAAATTGGGAATCACTAAATAACTTGAAGCATGAGAATGGCCTAGACTGAGTTTGGAGGTTGATTTGGATTAGATGATACTGCAGCTTTATACACTAGTTGAGATGATATAATAGGCCAGGTGAAAAATGATGATGTCCTGGGTATGATAAGAAACAGTACACATGGAGAATAGCATAAATACTTATGAGATATTCATAGAAAAAAAGGAGTACTTAATGTTTGATGGGACTTAAGGCACAAGAGTGTGTGAGAAGGCAAAGAATGGCCCTGGGTTTCTGGTGGTGTGGCATGAATGACAGTGTGGTAAACTGAGAGAATGAGAAGGTAGGTTGAGAAATTGTACTATTAGTGGAAGTGGAATTGTTGATTATATGGTAAAGATGTGATTAACTTAATAAGAAATTGCCAAGTGGTTTTTAAAGTAGGTAAAATGTTTTTTACTACTACCAGAAAATTATGAGAACTTTAGCACTGTCAGTCGTTTCGATTTTAGCCATTGTGTCAGTGTGTAGTAAGTAATACCACATTTGGGGTTTTGGTGGAGATGTATAGCTGTGAATTTGGGAAGATGTAGAGACTCAGGTAATCACTATCTAGTTAGGATACAGAGTAGTTCCCACTCCTAAACCTTGGTGACCACTAATTTAGTCTGTTGGTAGACTTGTCTTTTTCAGAATATCATATAAATAGAATCATAAAATATATAATCCATGGAGGCTGACTTCTTCTACTTAATGCATCTGAGATTCATCCATGTAGTTGTATGTATCAGTGCATTGTTATTTATTGTTGCCAAGCAGTGCTGTATGAGTATACCAGAGTTACTTTTCCTTTGACCCACTGAAAGACATTTGGGTTGTTCCTATTTTGAGTATAAAAATGACAGTAATGGCCAACATTTATTGAACATCACCATGTTTCAGGACTGTTTAAGGTACTTTATTTGTATTAACATATTTAATATTCAAAATGGAAATTGAAAGGAAAAGATTAGGGTAATAAAATACAGAGTAGAAGACAAAAATTACTTTTAAAGTTGGTATAATTTTATAGAATTCTTCCCCCGATGGAAGATTTTATTTCTTGATTATAACAGAAATGAAGACTTTTTCTTTTTTTCTTGATGCTGTTGATAACATTAACATAATAATTTTAGTGCTGATTAGCAGTCTTAGTCATCATCTAAACCAATCCTTTCATTATAAAGATACGGAAACTGGGCAGATCAGTTTTTAGTAAACATTTTGGTTTAATTTTTTTAAAGAATGATGAGCCATGGTTAATATACTACTGATGCAGCAAATGGAAATCTTTTTCTATATAAAATTCTGAGCTATATAATTTCACTTTCCCTTCTGGAACTAATGTATATTTGACTCAGTTCTTCTCATTTTGATTATGAGAAAAGTTCTGTCATGGATATAGCTGATCAGACATAAGGAATCAGAAAATGTAAACTGCATCACTTAAAATAGATGCTTTATAAGTTAAAAACTTATGTTTAAGTTTTAACTTATAAGTTAAAAACTTATCATGAAAGAAAGCTACCACCAGTACACTCTCTGATAGAAAGTCAAAAAATATTTAATTAATGAATACTCAAAAAAAAAATTACATGAAGCACTGCTTGAGGCCCATCCACTCCTTGGGATGGATATAGATGGAAGGAGACATAACTGCTATCAGTAAATGGTGCATGTAATCACATACTATAATCACATGCTGTAATCACATACTATAAAGATATTTGTAAAATTCTTATGAAACTTGATCTTCATGCATTTTAGGGATGGTGCTGATAAATACATCACATAGTAATAGCATCCTCTTTATGAGAATCCTCACGAGGAATTCCTCTAATAGCAAAGCACTTGCACTTTTCTCTTGAGAAATTAATTGCTGTCTCACACTATAGACATTGCACGATGTGTAGATGATTACATGTTCTTTTACATAGTGGCCACTTGAAAGCTTAAATTTGTGACCACCAGTATAGCAGTGTATTTACATTATTTCATTTTCATTTAATGCTGGGTTCAATATTTTTATTCTTGCTCTCTTTTGGGGAATATATTGCTACATGTTAAATATTCCAGCAAATCACTAATATTCTTTTGGCAACAAAGCAGATAAGAAAGGCAGATGAGTTGAGACTAAGATAGGAAGGTTGAATGGCAGGTAGGTAGGCAGAGGCAGACAGGCAGCAAAAGGGCAGAAAATAGGCTTCACAAGTGGTGGTGCTGCTGGTGGTGGTGTAGTCACTCGGTCATGTCCGACTCTCTGCAACCCTGTGGTCTGTGGCCCACAAGGCTCCTCTATCTATGGGATTCTCCAGGCAAGAATACTGGAGTGGGTTTCCATGCCCCCCTCCAGGGCATCTTTCCAGCCCAAGGATCCAACCTGTGTCTCCTGCCTTAGCAGGGAGATTTTTTACTGCTGAGTCACCTGAGAAGAGGAGACTAGAATTAAACTCAATTACCTATAGTTTTTTTTTTTTCCCCCCTACCTATTTGCCAGACATCAACAATGCATCCATATATAAATAGAAATAGAATAAAAGCATTCCAAGTCTCTCTCAGTGAATACTAATTCAAATCAGCTATTCAGAAGTCAAATTAGGAGGAATAATAGAGATGACTGGTTGAGAGATATGTACCTAACTCACTTTTTGATGCTTTAATTTTTGATAAGACCTAGGGAAAGCTATTGCATAATCAGAGCCACAAAGATTCAGTTTCACTGACTTGTGTTTTGCTGTTATATACTTGGAATCTATTGTGTAATAATCATCACAATAACTAGTCTTATGGAATTCCCTTGAGTGTTATAAAATGTTGAGGACATTTTTCATGATAAAATTTTACTTTCTTTACATCAGAAGTCACAAATTAGTGACCAATGAACTGGTCCAACCAGAAAACATTTTAAAAATATTTTGCAATATTTGCCAACAGGCATAATTAGAAAAATCCCCAAATATGCAGATACACATCCTCATTTTAGGGATGCAAAGCTACAGAGGGGGCAACACAGACAGGAACTGTTAGCATCTACTACAATTATCCACAGTTGCTAGTACTCTATGCGGTATACATCTCATGCATTTACTTACATTACCTGGTAGTTTCCAGTAGGTTTCTGCAGTTTTGGTCCTAGGTATAATGCCTGTTTGAGAACTGGATTTTAAAATGTATTGATAAGGCAAAGTCTGCCTTCAGAGGGGAGTGGGTGCTTCTTTTCTGGCAAGAAGAGCCATATAAGATCTTGCGTTCACTGCTTAGAAGCTCTCTCACTACCAAATGTGTAGTCAACCATATACACTAGTATCATATATATATTCCTTTTAAAATTTCATCATTGATTATATATTAATTTTATAACTATTTCTTAGAAAAAATTCTTTCTGCAGAGTCAGTGTGTACATATTCTTATAAGAGGAAACATAAAAAAAATAAAATGACAAAATACTGTGTTAATGGAATATTTTATTTGCAAATTAAATAAAGCCTTAAGCTACAAACACATAACACTCATATGAAGAAAAATAAAATTTGAGTTCAACTACTATTCATATAATGACTGCCACTACATATTGTTCTACATGGTATCTGAAAAACCAAGAACATAATTTTCAAGAATATACTTTAAATAAACATAACAACATAGCAAATTTTCAAGGAAGAATTTGGCAATCAGATTTGCAGTTGACTTTTACATGATGTCAGATAGGACTGCTCTATCATATTACTAATAG
>SJYC01135258.1:0-13393 GCA_006408675.1 Madoqua kirkii
TGGAAGGAATGATGCTAAAGCTCCAGTACTTTGGCTACTTCATGTCAAGAGTTGACTCACTGGAAAAGACTTTGATGCTGGGAGGGCTTGTGGGCAGGAGGAGAAGGGGACGACCAAGGATGAGATAGCTGGATGGCACCACCAACTTGATGGACGTGAGCTTGAGTGAACTCCAGGAATTGGTGATGGACAGGGAGGCCTGGCATGCTACAATTCATGACGTCACAAAGAGTCGGATATGACTGAGTGACTGAACTGAACTGAAAAGAGATAAATGGTAACATTAATATACAAAAGGGATGAGCAAAATAGTGCATAACTTACGAGGTTATAGATAAGTTTCTATAAACCGAAAATGGACTATGATATCTAAGAGATGCTTTATATAACCTCCCTTGATAACCACAAAAGCAAAAATTTAGAGCAGATTAACAAGAGGGGAATTAAAGAACTTATCACTATGAAAAATAAACCAATTTACAAATGTATGCAGAAAGAGATAAAAAAAGAAATAAATTCAATACAAAACAAGAATGCAATCAATAAGACTACATATAATAATTACTCTGAATATAAACATATTGAATTCATCAGTCAAAAGGCACATAGTGACTGAATGGATAAAGAAATAAGACCAAACTACGTGGTGTGTTATCAAGAGACCCAGTTAAGCTTTACGGATGCACAGAGACTCAAAGTGGAGGGATGAAAAATATACTACATGCAGATGGAAACTATAGTGGAATATCAATTTCAGAATGTTAATTTAAACAGGACTGAAAAATGACCAAGTAGAAGTTGTTTATGGAAAAGTTTCCATGTGCTGTGACAATTGGGTTGCTGTATTTTAAAATTATTTTTTGTGTTTCTTCTGGTTATTTTCCTTCATATCAACATATCTTTAAATTCATTGTACTTATGATTACTGTTAACTTTCTTGTTTACAAAACTCAGATAAGCTCAGTGATCATATATTTTTGTTTCTTTGTAGTTCTACTGTGTAATATTATTGAAATAACTATTCTCTGTTCTATTGGGAAAAATAAAATGGTTCTGCTTCAAGAGGGTGATGTAGGAAGATTATGACTTACCTCCCTCCACAGACAAATCAAATCTACAGCTTCCTCCAGAAAGAACCTGCTGGAGTGACCTCATCACGTCTGGTAAATGAGAGGGAAATCGAACCAAAGCAGGTAGGAAAGGCTGAGACAGAATCTCGTCATAAACCCCATTCCCAGTAGTGACATACAATCCAGAGGGAATTCAAAACCCGGAGCTTCTCCCTGAGGAATAAATAGTTTGTATCCCATATCTGGCATACCAATTTCTAAGACCAGCACATGAAAGATGAGTCCCCAAGATATCATCTTTGAATATCCAAAGGGATGTAGCTCTTATGTAGCTCTTAAAGGGCTTGCATGCAGACTCATTCAGTTCAGGGACCAGTGCAAAGCAGCCCTAATGAAAAGTCCCCAGATTTTATGTAAAAGAAACCCATTTGCTAATTTTAAAAGCATTGGTCTGAGAGACAAAGGCCTGCTGGGATATTCTATGGGGAAAGAGGAGGGAGGTCTCTGTTCACCCTCTGCTTACTAAAGCAAGCAGGTGCCATCCTTGAGCTCCACATCTGCCTCATTCCAGGTTGTGGGTGGCATCACTGGGGTCTCCCTCTGTCATGCTACAGAGCACAGTATTTCCAAGAGAGGAGCTTCTAGATTTTGCAGGTGCCATGAAGGAACACCTGTTGATCACCTGGATCTGGAGGCCAAGGGAGCTTACACTGTGGTCCTATAAGACTGAATGTATTCATACTTTTTAAAACCTGCTGCCTGAGGGTTTGACTTTCAAACAGCCACAATAGCTTCTAGATTTTGCAGGTGCCATGAAGGAACACCTGTTGATCACCTGGATCTGGAGGCCAAGGGAGCTTACACTGTGGTCCTATAAGACTGAATGTATTCATACTTTTTAAAACCTGCTGCCTGAGGGTTTGACTTTCAAACAGCCACAATCAACAGAAGGCTTTCAGGTAGCACCTAAAGGACACTGGTCTTGGCATACCTTCAACTATTCAGTTCAGTTCAGTTGCTCAGTCGTGTCCGACTCTTTGTGACCCCATGAATTACAGCACACCAGACCTCCCTGTCCATCACCAATTCCCAGAGTCCATCCAAACTCATTTGCATCGAATCGATGGCCATCCAGCCATCTCATCCTCTGTTGTCCCCTTCTCCTCCTGCCCCCAATCCTTTCCAGCATCAAGGTCTTTTTCCACTGAGTCAACTCTTCACATGAGGTGGCCAAAATACTGGAGTTTCAGCCTCAACATCAGTCCTTCCAATAAACACCCAGGACTGATCTCCTTTACGATGGACTGGTTAGATCTTCTTGCAGTCCAAGGGACTCTCAAAAGAGTCTGCTCCAGCACCACAGTTCAAAAGCATCAATTTTTCGGTGCTCAGCTTTTTTCACAGTCCAGCTTTCACATCCATACATGACCACTGGAAAAACCATAGCCTTGACTAGACAGACTTTTGTTGGCAAAGTAATATCTCTACTTTTTAATATGCTGTCTAGGTTAGTCATAACTTTTCTTCTAAGGAGTAAGCATCTTTTAATTTCATGGCTGCAATCACCTTCTGCAGTGATTTTGGAGCCCCCCAAATAAAGTCTGACACTGTTTCCACTGTTTCTCCATCTATTTCCCATGAAGTGATGGGACCGGATGCCGTGATCTTCGTCTTCTGAATGTTGAACTTTAAGCCAACTTTTTCACTCTCCTCTTTCACTTTCATCAACTATCAGGAGCTATTAAAAACAAAATAGGCTGCTTAAACAACCACAAAGGTTTGACACAGTTAGGGAAATATTAAATGTTAAGATTCATCTTATATACAAGGTCAGTGCTTCAAGACAGAGAAAGGTGAGTGTGTTATTAAATGCACAGAAACTAATACAGAGTCAAGCAAAATGAAGAAATGTATTTAGAGGAATATGCTCCAAATGAAAGAACATAAGATAAAACCTCAGAAAAATAAAACAAACTTTAAAGAGTCAGAGATAAGTAAGTAACCTGATAAGAGCTGAAAGTAATGGTAATAAAAATGCTAACCAAATTCAGGCGGGAGGGGGTGGGTGGAAGAAAGGTTGAACACAGTGAAAATGCAACAAAGAGAAAATATGATATCATAGAGCTGAATATAATAGCTGTACTGATAAATATACTAGAGAGGTTCAACAGCAGACTAGAAGCAGAAAAAAAGGGCAAGAGGCTCTTACCCAATCTGAGCATCACAAACTATGACAAACAGTGAAGACAGATAAGGGACTTCTGGGACACTTACCATGTGAATGCTTATTTGGTGCTATCCTATAAAGAGCGGAAAGAGAGAAAAGTACAGAAAACTTATTGGGAGAAGGGTAACTGAAAAATCCCCTAATAGTAGGAAGAAAATACATTCAGGTCAGAGAAGCCCAAGAATGCCAAATAAAATGAGCCCAAAGAAAACCACACCAGGACATATTATAATTAAAAGGTTAAGAACACACACACATACAGTCAAGTAATCTATAACAAAGGAGCCAAAAACATAAAATGGGTAAAGAACAGTCTTCAATAAATGGTATTAGAAAATAGTGTTAGAAATACCATACCCTGGAGCATGACAGAGGGAGACCCCAGGGATGTTGCCCACTACATGGAGTGAGGCAGGTGTGGAGCACAAGGATGGCACCTGCCCTGCTGGCTTTAGGAACTAGAGGGTGCACAGAGATCTCTGGCCTCTTTCCCCACAGAATTTCCTAGCAGGCCTTTGCCTCGCAGACCAATGCTTTTAAAATTAGCAAATGGGTTTTTTTTTACATAAAATCTGGGTGCTTTTCAAAGGGCTGGACAGAATACACAAGAATGAAACTAGATCACTCAAACACAACTAAGAAAACAAAACAGAACTCACAAAAAAAATCAGAAATGAAAGAGAATAAACTATAACTGACAGTACAGAAATACATCTGATAAGAGACTACCAGGAATAATTATAAGCGAAAAGAATTATATAACCTAGAAGAAGTGTACACTTTCCTAGAATCATTCCAAAACTGAACCAGGAAATGACCATAACATTTAAGGAGCCTGAGCTTATGAACTGGAAGAGTTAATACTGTTAAAATGTCAATATTGCCCAAAGGTAATTACATATTCAACAAAAATTACATCAGAATACAATGTCATTTTTCACAAAAATAGAAAAAATAATCCTCAGACTTGTACAGAACCACAAAAGACCCTGAATAGCCAAAGTCAATCTTAAAACAAGAGAACAAAGTCAAAAAGGGATTAATCTCAAAATACACAAACAGCTCATGCAACTCAATATTAAAAAACCCAACTGAAAAAATGGGTAAAAGATTTAAACAGATATTTCTACAAGAAGGCATACAGATGGCCAAAACACACATGAAAAGATGTTCAACACTGTTAACTGTGAGAGAAATGCAAGCCAAAACTGAAATGAAGTATCACATCACATTGCTTAGAATGGCCATCATCAAAAACTCTATACAAAATAAATTCCGGAGAGGGTGTAGGGGAAAAAGAACCCTCCTACACTGTTCAGGGGAAAGTAAATTGGTACGGCCACCACAGAGCACAGTATGGAGGTTCCCTAAAAAGTTAAAAATAGAGCTACCATATGACCCAGTAATCCCACTCTTAGACATATACTGTACGAAAATCATCATTTGAAAAGACATATGCACCCCAATCTTCACTGCAGCTCTGCTTATAATAGTCAGGGTATGCAAGCCACCTAAAGGTCCATCAACAGAGGAATGGATAAAGATGTGGTGCATATTAATATATACAATGGTATATTATTCAACCATAAAGAAACAGAACAAATAATGCCATTTGCAGCAACATGGATGGACCAAGAGATTGTTGTACTGAGTGTAGAAAGTCAGACATATTAATAGACAAATAAATGATGTCATTTATATATGAAATCTAAAAAAAAAAAGTACAGGTGAACTTATTTACAAAACAGAATCACAGATATAGAAAGCTAACTTATGGTTACATGTGATATGAGGGGGAGGGATAAGCTGGGAGACTAGGATTGACATAAACAAACTACTATATATAAAACAGAAAGCTAGTAAGAACCTACTGTTTAGCACAGGCAACTCTCATTCAATACTCTATAATGACCTATGTGGGAAAAGAACCTAAAAAAAGAGTGGACATGTGTACACCTGACTCATTGGAAAAGACTCTGATGCTCGAAGGGATTTAGGGCAGGTGAAGTTGACGACAGAGGATGAGATGGCTGGATGGCTTCACTGACTCGATGGATGTGAGTCTGAGTGAACTCCGGGAGTTGGTGATGGACAGGGAGGACTGGCGTGCTGCGATTCATGGGGTCACAAAGAGTCGAACGTGACTGAGCGACTGAACTGAACTGAAACTAACATAGCAGTATAAATCAACTATACTCCAATGACAATTTAAGAGTTATCAATAAATAAATGAATAAATAAAACGTGCACACACATCAGGAAAATATATTGTCATGAGAAAAAAGGAAACACTGCCATTTGTTTACAGTGTGGATGAACATTAATATCATGATGTGAGACAGATCCAACAATGAATGACAAGTATTTCATGTATCTCTTATAGTGGAATCCAAAATAAAATGAACTTGAAAACACAGAAAGGAATGGTGGGTACCAGAGGCTGGGAGGAGGGGGAATGAAACAGATGGTGTTTAAGAATATATTTGGGCTTCCCTGATAGCTGAGTTTGAGCATTCTTTGGCATTGCCTTTCTTTGGGACTGGAGTGAACACTGACTTTTTCCAGTCCTGTGGCCATTGCTGAGTTTTCCAAATTTGCTGGGATATTGAGGGCAGTACTTTCACAGCATCATCTTTCAGAATTTGAAATAGCTCCACTGGAATTCATCACCTCCACTAGCTTTGTTTGCAGTGATGCTTTCTAAGGCCCACTTGACTTCACATGCCAGGATGTCTGGCTCTAGATGAGTGATCACATCATCGAGATTATCCAGGTCATGAAGAAATTTTTTGTACAGTTCTTCTGTGTATTCTTGCCACCTCTTCTTAATATCTTCTGCTTCTGTTAGGTCCATACCATTTCTGTCCTTTATCGAGCCCATCTTTGCATGAAATATTCCCTTGGTATCTCTAATTTTCCTGAAGAGATGTCTAGTCTTTCCCATTCTGTTCTTTTCCTCTATTTCTTTGCATTGATCGCTAAAGAAGGCTTTCTTATCTATTCTTGCTGTTCTTTGAAACTCTGGATGCAGATGCTTATATCTTTCCTTTTCTCCTTTACTTTTCGCTTCGCTTCTCTTCACAGCTATTTGTAAGGCCTCCCCAGACAGCCATTTTGCTTTTTGCATTTGTTTTCCATGGGGATGGTCTTGATCCCTGTCTCCCGGAAAATGTCATGAACCTCATTCCATAGTTCATCAGGCACTCTATCTAGCAGATCTAGTCCCTTAAATCTATTTCTCACTTCCACTGTATAATCACAAGGGATTTGATTTAGGTGATACCTGAATGTGGTCTAGCGGTTTTCTCTACTTTGTTCAATTTCAGTCTGAATTTGGCAATAAGGAATTCATGATCTGAGCCACAGTCAGCTCCTGGTCTTGTTTTTGTTGGCTGTATACATGTTCAAGTTGGTTTTAGAAAAGGCAGAGGAACCAGAGATCAAATTGCCAACCTCTGCTGGATCATTGAAAAAGCAAGAGAGTTCCAGAAAAACATCTATTTCTGCTTTCTTGACTGTGCCAAAGCATTTGACTGTGTAAGTCACAATAAACTGTGGAAAATTCTGAGAGAGATGAGAATACCAGACCACCTGACCTGCCTCTTGAGAAATCTGTATGCAGGTCAGGAAGCAACAGTTAGAATTGGACATGGAACAACAGACTGGGTCCAAATAGGAAAAGGACTACGTCAAGGCTGTATATTGTCACCCTGGTTACTTAACTTCTTTGCAGAGTACATCATGAGAAACGCTGGACTGGAAGAAACACAAGCTGGAATCAAGATTGGTGGGAGAAATATCAATAACCTCAGATATGCAGATAATACCACCCTTATGGCAGAAAGTGAAGAGGAACAAAAAAGCCTCTTGATGAAAGTGAAAGAGGAGAGTGAAAAAGTTGGCTTAAAGCTCAACATTCAGAAACCGAAGACCATGGCATCTGGTCCCATCACTTCATGGGAAATAGATGGGGAAACAGTGGAAACAGTGTCAGACTTTATTTTTGGGGGCTCCAAAATTACTGCAGATAGTGACTGCAGCCATGAAATTAAAAGACGCTTACTCCTTGGAAGAAAAGTTATGACCAACCTAGACAGCATATTCAAGAGCAGAGACATTATTTTGCCAACAAAAGTCCACTTAGTCAAGGCTATGGTTTTTCCAGTGGTCATGTATGGATGTGAGAGTTGGACTGTGAAGAAGGCTGAGCATCGAAGAATTGATGCTTTTGAACTGTGGTTGAACTTGGAGAAGACTCTTGAGAGTCCCTTGGACTGCAAGGAGATTCAACCAGTCCATTCTGAAGGATATTAACCCGGGGATTTCTTCGGAAGGAATGATGCTGAAGCTGAAACTCCAGTACTTTGGCCACCTCATGCGAAGAGTTGACTCATTGGAAAAGACTGTGATGCTGGGAGGGATTGGGGGCAGGAGGAGAAGGGGACGACCGAAAATGAGATGGCTTATGGCATCACTGACTCTATGAACGTGAATCTGAGTGAACTCCCAGAGTTGGTGTGAACAGGGAGGCCTGTCCTGGTGCAATTCATGGCATCGCAAAGAGTCGGACATGACTGAGCGACTGAACTGACCTGATAGCTCAGATGGTAAAACAATTCACATGCAATGCAGGAGACCCTGGTTCAATTCCTGGGTTGGCAAAATTCTATGGAGATGGGATAAGCTACCCACTCCAGTATTCTTGGGCTTCCTTCATGGCTCAGCTGGTATAAAGAATCTGCCTGCAATGCGGGAGTCCTGGGTACAATCCCTGGGTTGGGAAGATCCCTTAGAGAAGGGAAAGGCTACCTGCTCTAGTATTCTGGCCTAGAGAATTATCTGGACTGTACAGTACATGGGGTTGCAAATAGTTGGACATGACCGAGCAACTTTCACTTTTCACTAAGAATATATACTTGCAACTAGTAGATAATTAAGTTATGGAGAGCTAATCTAACCCTGATTATAAACAACAAAACTGTGTTATAGTAAACTTGCTAAGAAACTAGATCTTAACTGTTCTCATCACAAGAAGAAATGATAATTGTGTGTCATGATAGAGAAGTATTAGCTATCAATGACAGTGATATTACAATATAAATAAATCAATGTTATAATTTTAAACTTATACAATTTTTTGTCAATTATACCTCAATAAAATTTAAAAAAAGGCAAAAATCTGATATGTTTTTCTGCTTCTCAAAGTCCTCTACTCCCTGCTTCACTCCTGCACACCCTCCATCCCCCACTGCAGTTAGAACGAGGCAGATCTTCCTACTCTTATGTGCTGCCATTGTCCTCCTCCTCCAATTACTTGTGTTTGTCTCTGACCACCAAGAGATTACAAGGTCTCAAGTACAAGGAAAATGCCTTTCTTAGTACTACCAGCATGTCCAACAGTACCTTCCACATAGCGACCCTGAATGATTTTCATGAAACAGACAACCATCAAATTGAATTCTAGGTTTGCCATTTACATACCTATATAGGTAACATCATCAAGTTTTCACCATAAATTCACTTTATTAATTTAAGAGCAATAAGGTTAAAAAAAGAAAAAAAAAAGGTCATAAACAGTAAATGTTTTCCAAATGAAGCTAAAAAATCATTTAGAAAATAACCGTAGATGTAATACTCATAATTTTAAGCTTCACACGGTCAAAAATCTGCAGAAGCCTGACTAGAAGACATTATGATGACTCTCGAGCAACAGGTCAAATAAATGATGGATGGCGATAAATCAACAGTGTAAGAAATACGATGCACATATAAAGTAGGAAAAACTTGCTCTTTAAAAATATGATATTAAATTTACTTAAATGCAAGAACATCACCAGTGGCTGAGTTAGTTCTTTCCCCTATAATTCTGATTTTCTTTCTAGCTGGATAACTTAATTCAGTCAGGTTTAAGGTAATGATGTTTTATAGTAATAACAACCCACAATCTGAGTGTCTTCAAAGACAAACATTTGTTTACTACACATAGGTCTATGCACTGGCTATGCTGGTTTTGTTCCAAACTATGGATCAAGTTCAGTTTTGCTCCATATGTCTGTCATTCTGGGTCTCAGACAGAAGGAGCACCTGGGGCACGCTGTTCGCATGCAAGAGGAACATAACCATGGAAACACATAATACTGCTGCTCAGACACAGTATACATGACTTTTTTAAACATCTCATTAGTCAAAGCAAGCCATCAGCCCAAGCCCAACATCAAGGAGACAAGAGGTATACTGCGCTTCCCACAGAAAAGAAGGAAAACAGGAATAGTTGTTGAAAATCTATCAAAACTATCTATTGTGCTTCATCAAAAGATTATTTCACTGCTGTGTTACTAATGATATAGTGGTGAATACCCAGCTGTGAAATTTATAGTCTCTACGAAACCAGACTACTCAATGACAGTTAAAACTGCTATAATACTTGTTCTACTGAAATGCAGGCAAGTATATAAAAGAGCAGATCTCTAAATCTTTTTGAAAAATCATGATTTACATTTCAGTACTGAGCAACTTTCACTTTTACTCAATTACTCTTCCAAAAGAAATTAGTGTACATTTGCAAAATATAATGTAGAATAACATTTTTATTATTGTCATTTTTATTTTCCTTATGACTTAAAAGGCACTCACTAAATGACTTTCAGCTGAAGTTAATAAATCAAAATTGCAATCACAATGTATTCAGGGATGAATATTAGTTAAAGCATTATGTTATAAAAACTAGTGAGGTATGATAAAAGCTTAACTGTGAGGATAATTCCTTAAAAACTCTCTATTTCTAAACAAAGAATGAAAATAAAAACATTTTCATCTCAAAAAATAGAAAGAGTAAAACAAACTCAAGCAAAGAATGAGAAGCACATTAATCAAGAATGAAGTAGATATAATCATTAGAATATTTTAAAAGTAAAATCATTGCTTGGGGCTGGTGCACTGAGATGACCCAGAGGGATGGTATGGGGAAGGAGGAGGGAGGAGGGATGGTATGGAGAGGGGTTCAGGATGGGGAACATATGTATACCTGTGGCAGATTCATGTTGATGTATGGCAAAAAAAAAAAAAAAGAAGAAGAAGAAAAAATATAAAATGGTAGTCAGTGTAAAAAAACAAAAGTAAAATCATTGATAAACTGAAGGGCCATTTTTGGGGGAAAAGGGCAAAGTAAATCTATACTAATCAAATTGGGGGAAAGGGCAGATTATTTCCTTAAAGATTAGCAGGCAAAAAGTGTTAATAATGAACCCAATTATTTTTACATTTAAGGTTTCAGGTGTGAACAGTTATGTGAATTTAGACCCAAGTTTATCAGCACAGAACTCATAACACTATTATTCTTCTATTTGTATCATATTGCCTTAGAAGTTTCAGTTATTCTAGTAAATTATTATCATTGATTAAACGTTAACTTTTCCTCATATTTAGAAGCAAAGCTTTTCACTCTTTACAAAAACAAAATTTTACTACAAACAAAATTTTCATCAAATTATAAAAAATGTTGATGCTGAATGTCAACACAACAGAAACTACACAAAAGTATAATAAATAAAACCACCTTATCACTTCATTCTGTCATTCTACAAATGAAGCAGATAAGCCAAAAAGATGAAGTAAGTAACTGAAGATTCCAGAGTACTCAGCTGGGACAAGAACTCCAGTCTCGTGGTTCCTGGTCTATTTTTTGGCACTGGATGGAGTTCATTACCAGACACAAGGCCAAGAGATGTTTCTAAAATTTTTGCAAATTATTAGCCTGACTGGTTCCACATTTTTCTGATCATGACATATACAATCTGAAGCACAGAGAAATTAAGTGTGCTGGTGACCACACCTCTTGGCCACATTCTCCTTCTGCACAGAGGCTTTAAATAGAACCAGCCAGCTATCTTCACGCATCAGGACATTTCACTTTAAGTATGTCCTGAAAGTACTTAAATTGCCAGCTCTCTTGAATTGAGGAGGCTTCTTATTTCCCATCTCCCAGGATAACAGTAAAGCCTGGACAAAAAAAAAGTGGCCTTGGATCTGTTTTATGGATTGACATATACAATCTGAAGCACAGAGAAATTAAGTGTGCTGGTGACCACACCTCTTGGCCACATTCTCCTTCTGCACAGAGGCTTTAAATAGAACCAGCCAGCTATCTTCACGCATCAGGACATTTCACTTTAAGTATGTCCTGAAAGTACTTAAATTGCCAGCTCTCTTGAATTGAGGAGGCTTCTTATTTCCCATCTCCCAGGATAACAGTAAAGCCTGGACAAAAAAAAAGTGGCCTTTGGATCTGTTTTATGGAAAATAAGTCATGTTTCTCCAGAATCGACAGACTTCCTGGTAGCTCAAATGGTGAAGAATCTGCCTGCAATGTAGGAGACCCAGGTTCAATCCCTGGGTTGGGAAGATCCTCTGGAGAGAGGAATGGCAATCTACTCCAGTATTTTTGCCTGAAGAATTCCAGAATTCCATGGACAGAGGAGCCTGGCAGACTACAGTCCATGGGATCGCAAAGAGTTGGATACGACTGAGCGACTAACACTACACTACTAACCATCCAGACTCAGACCTGATTTCAAGCACCAATAAGAGCTCACTGAAAGAAACTGAGGACATGGCATATGACAGCTTTTGCCAGTCAGCTAATTTAAGAGACGCTTCCTTACCTTCAGGATTATAAAGTAGGAGGCATCATTGACAAGAATAAAAAATTCTTGCCTATTTAGCTATTTCTCTCTCTCTAGAGTTCCATTTATATTCCCCAGTAGCTACCAAGTCTTTAAGCTGCAAAAGGAATATTAAGACTAATTTTCCACATTTTAATTTGGACATTAATATTTCAACTTGGATCCATATTATCTCTTAAAAGAACTTACTCAATTACTTGTATTGGACAAATCAGCCTATGTTCCATTTAGCTATATAAAATGCAAGAAGTTTTTAAGAGTGAGAGCAACCTCAGGGCACATAAGTGAATGAGTGAGTGAGTGAAGTTGCTCAATCGTGTCCTACTCTTTGCGACCCCGTGGACTGTAGCCCACCAGGCTCCTCCGTCCGTGGGATTCTCCGGGCAAGAATACTGGAGTGGGTTGCCATTTCCTTCTCCAAGGAATCTTCCCAACCCAAGGATCGAACCTAGGTCTCCTGCATTGCAGGCAGACGCTTTAACCTCTGAGCCACCAGGGAAGCCCCTAAGTCTCTAGTTAAAAGATATTCTAATTCATGTTTTCAGTAAGATTTGTAAACACACTGCATTGAAAAAGAATAAACTTAAAGAAAGAACAATTTGAGAAGTAATCAGCCTATGTTCCATTTAGCTATATAAAATGCAAGAAGTTTTTAAGAGTGAGAGCAACCTCAGGGCACATAAGTGAATGAGTGAGTGAGTGAAGTTGCTCAATCGTGTCCTACTCTTTGCGACCCCGTGGACTGTAGCCCACCAGGCTCCTCCGTCCGTGGGATTCTCCGGGCAAGAATACTGGAGTGGGTTGCCATTTCCTTCTCCAAGGAATCTTCCCAACCCAAGGATCGAACCTAGGTCTCCTGCATTGCAGGCAGACGCTTTAACCTCTGAGCCACCAGGGAAGCCCCTAAGTCTCTAGTTAAAAGATATTCTAATTCATGTTTTCAGTAAGATTTGTAAACACACTGCATTGAAAAAGAATAAACTTAAAGAAAGAACAATTTGAGAAGCAGAATTATTAGACATGTAAATTAATGCCCAAGGACACAAAACAGCAGGGTAGATAATTCAAAAACCAGTATCATGAAGTTAAGATCATTAAAAAACATTCCTTTTATACCTCATTCTCAATGATTCTTGAATTATGTTAGATCTTCATATTAAATGTCTTGTTTCTAGACTCACTATTATTTTTACTGATCTCTGTGTGTATACTGATGCTAATGCCATACTCTTAATTTCTGTCCTTTTAAAACACATTTTAGTATCTGGGAAGATAAGTTTTAAATGTTTAATAAACACTTTCTTAACATTTATAAACTTTGGAATAGACTGTCAAATTCTTCATTTAAAATCTCACTGAAACTTTTATCTGGGACAGCATTCAATTTATAAATTATATTGAAAATGAACTACAAA
>SJYC01135261.1:0-13439 GCA_006408675.1 Madoqua kirkii
AAACATTCTTTCAAATTAAAGATTTCATAGAAAGAAAGGCAAAATGGAAATGCCATTTCCATACATAAACACTTACAACTACACAGGATGACAATTTCAAAAAAAAAAAAAAAGACATTATAAAAAGCAAGAAAAATAATGCACAGTCAAAGCATTCAATAGAGAAAGACTGGCTAAGATCTGAAATAGATGCTGATATCATTAAACAAGGAATTTAAAATTAATATTATGATCTAATGTTAAAAGATCTAATAGGAAAGATAGTCAACATGTAAGGTCAGGTGGGAAATACTAGCAGAGAGATGAAAACTAGAAGAACTAAATAGAAAATGCTGGGGGGGAGGGGGAAACAAGCAAAAAATGTCACTAAAGGTAATAATAAAAAATGCCTTCAAAAGATTCATGAATGTCACAGCTGAGGAAAGGGTCATGTAATTAGGCAAGTCACAAGAAATTATCGAAAAAAAAAGTGATTGGGGCAAAAAATACAAAGCAAATATATCCAATACCTCTGGGGTAAACTTCAAAGCTCTAATATACATAGTTTTAACCTTACCATTTGAGACTGGAGAAGGGAATGACAGACAAACCACTTCAGTATTCTTGCCTTGAGAATTCTGTGAACAATGTGAAAAGGCAGAAAGATATGACAACAGAAGATAAGCCCCCCAAGTCCATAGGTGTCCAATATGCTACTTCAGAAGAGCACAGAAATAGCTCCAGAAGAATGAAGAGGCTGGATTGAAGTGGAAAAGATGCTAAGTTGTGGATGAGTCTGGCGATGAAAGTAGTCTGATGCTGTTAATAACAATATTGCATAGGAACCCAGAATGTTAGGTACATGAATCAAGGTAAATTGGATGTTGTTAAGCAGGAGATGGAAACAGTGAAAACTGACATCTTGGGAATTAGTGAACTAAAATGGATGTGAACGGGTGAATTGAATTCAGATGACCATTATATTTACTACTGTGGGCAATAAACCCTTAGAAGGAATAGAGTAGTCCTCAGAGTCGACAAGAGAGTCCGAAATGCAGTACTTGGGTGTAATCTCAAAATCAACAAAAAGATCTCAGTTCACTTCCAAGGCAAACCATTCAACATCACAGTAATCAAGTCTACGCCACAACCACTGATGCTGAAGAAGCTGAAGTCACATTGTTCTAAGAAGACCTACAAGACTATCTAGAATTAACACCAAAAAGTATGTTCCTTTCATATTAGGGACTGGAATGCAAAAGTAGGAAATCAAGAGATGCTTAGAATAACAGGTAAATTGGCTTTGGAGTACAAAATGAAGGAGGGCAAAAGCTAACAAGAGTTTTGCCAAGAGAACACACTGATCATGGCAAACATCCTCTTCCACCAACAAAATGATTCTACACGTGGACAGCACCAGATGGTCAACAATAAAATCAGACTGACTATAAAATTTGCAGCCAAAACCAGAAAAGCTCTATACAGTCAGAAAGAAAAAGACCTGGAGCTGACTGTGGCTCAGATTATGAGCTACAAATTGCAAAATTCAGACTTAAATGGAAGAAAGTATGGAAAACCACTAGGCTATTCAGATATGATCTAAATCAAATCCCTTGATCCATATGATCATGCAGCATAAATGACAAACAGGTTCAAGGGATTAGATCTGAGACACAGAGTACCTGAAGAACTGTGGACAGAGGTTCATAACATTGTACGGGAGGTGGTGACCAAAACCATCCCTAAGAAAAAGAAAGGCAAAAAGCCAAAATGGTTGTCTGAGGAGGCCTTACAAAGAGCTGAGAAAAGAAGAGAAGCGAAAGGCAAAGAAGAAAGGTACATATATACACAAATGAATGCAGAGTTCCAGAGAATACCAAGTAGAGATACTAAAGCCTTCTTAAGTAAACAATGCAAAGAAATGGAGGAAACAGTAGAATGGGAAAGACTAGAGGCCTCTTCAAGAAAATCAGAGACACCAAGAGAACATTTCATACAAACACAGGAATGATAGACGACAGAAATGGCAAGGACATAACAGAAGCAGAAGAGACTAAGATGAAGTGGCAAGAATACACAGAACTCTACAAAAAAGTTCTTATTGACCTGGATAACCACGATGGTATAATCACTCATATAAAGTCAGAGATCCTGGAAATGAATCATGTGGGCCTTAAAATATACTACTAGGAACATAGCTAGTGGAGGTGACAGAATTAAAGCTCAACTATTTCAAATCCTAAAAGATAAAGCTGTTGAAGTGCTTTACTCAATATGCCAGCAAATATGGAAGACTCAGCAGTGGTCACAGGACTGGAAAAGGTCACTTTTCATTCTAATCCCAATTCTAATGCCAAAAAATGTTCAAACTACCAAACGATTCCCTCGTTTCACATGCTAGTAAGGTACTGCTCAAAATCCTTCAAGCTAGGCTTCAACAGTACATGAACCAAGAACTTCCAGATAGAAAAGGCAGAGGAACCAGAAATCAAATGGTCAACACTTGCTGGATCATGGAATAAGCAAGCAATTCCAAAAAAAAAAAAAAAAAATCGACTTCAGGTTATTGACTACATTAAACACTTTAACTGTGTGGATCACAAAAAACTGTGGAAAATTCTTAAAAAGAGAGAGGAATACCAGAGCACTTTACCAGCCTCCTGAGAAACCTGTATTCAGGACAAGAAGTGGACATGGAACAATGGGCTGGTTTAAAATTGGGAGAGAAATACAGCAAGGCTGAATACTGTCACCCTGTTTATTCAGCTTATATCATGTGAAATGCTGGGCTGGATGACTGTAAAGTTGGAATCAAGATTCAGAGGAGAAATACCAATAACCTCAGCT
Source organism: Madoqua kirkii (assembly GCA_006408675.1). NCBI lineage: Eukaryota > Metazoa > Chordata > Mammalia > Artiodactyla > Bovidae > Madoqua > Madoqua kirkii. The sequence goes on from SJYC01135261.1 coordinate 2,827, forward strand.
ATGCAAATGATACCACACTAATGGAAGAAAGTGAAGAGGAACTAAAGGGCTTCTTGATGAGAATAAAAAAAGAGTGAAAAAGCTGGCTTAAAACTGAACATTCAAAATACAAAGATCACTGCATCCTCCAGTCCCATCACTTCATGGAAAATAGATGGGGAAACAGTAACAGATTTTATTTTCTTGGGCTGCAAAATCACTGTGGATGGTGACAGTAGCCATGAAATTAAAAGATTCCTCCTCCTTGGAAGAAAACCTATGACAAATTTAGAGAGTATATTAAAAAGCAGAGACATCACTTTGATAATAAAGGTCCGTATGGTCAAAGCTAATTTTTTTTTTTCTAGTAGTAAATGTACAGATGTGAGAGTTGGACCATAAAGAAGGTTGAGCACCGAAGAATTAATGCTTTCAATATGGTACTGGAGAAGACTCTTGAGAGTCCCTCGGACACAAGCAAATCAAGCAGTCAATCCTAAATGAAATCTACGCTGAATATTCATTGGAAAAACTGATGCTGAAGCTCCAGTACTTTGGCTAACTGATGTGAAGAGCTATCGAACTGGAAAAGAGTCTAATGCTGGGAAAGATTGAGGGCAACAGGAAAAGGGGGTGATAGAAGATGAAATGCTTGGATGCCATTGTCAACTCAATGGACATGAGTTTGAGCAAGCTCTGGGAGATAGCGAAGGACAGGGAAGATGGCGTGTCTAGTTCATGTGTTTGCAAAGAATTGACATGCCTTAGTGACTGGGTAACAACAAAGCAAACAGCAGGCACTAAATGAAATCATAAAAAGTTTAATTAACCCAAAGGAATACAGAATAAGAGAAATAAAGAATGGAAGAAATACAAAGACTGAAAAGACAGTAGATTTCAATCAGTCCAACAACATAAATAAACCATATTATGAGAAAAGAAGAGAAACGAAAGGCAAAGGAGAAAAGGAAAGATATATCCACCCAAATGCAGAGTTTCAAAGAATTACAAGGAGAGATAAGAAAGCCTTTGTCAGTGATCAATGCAAAGAAAAAGAGGAAAACAATAGAGTGTAAAAGACTAGAGATCTCTTCAAGAAAATTAGAGATACCAAGGGGATATTTCATGCAAAGATGGGCAAAATAAAGGACAGAAATGGTATGGACCTAACAGAAGCAGAAGATAGTAAGATGAGGTGGCAAGAATACACAGAAGAACTATATAAAAACGATCTTCATGACCCAGATAACCATGATGGTATGATCACTCACCTAGAGCCACACATCCTGGAGTGTGAAGTCAAGTGGGCCTTAGGAAGCAACACCACAAACAAAGTTAGTGGAGGTGATGGAATTACAGCTGAGTTATTTCAAACTATTGTACAATTGCATTCATCTCACATGCTAGCAAAGTAATGCTCAAAATTCTCCAAGAGAGGTTTCAATAGTATGTGAACCGAGAACTAGAATTACAAACGGCAGAGGAAACAGAGAATAAATTCCCAACATCCACTGGATCATAGAAAAGGCAAGGTAATTACAGAAAAACATATACTTCTGCTTCATTGATTATAAACCTTTGACTGTATGGATCACAACAAACTGTGGAAAATTCTTACAGAGATGGGAATACTAGACCACCTTCCTTGCTTCCTGAGAAATCTGTATACAGGTCAAGAAGCAAGAGTGAGAACCAGACATAGAACACAAGACTGGTTCAAAATTGGGAAAGGAGTATGTCAAGGCTGTATATTGTCACCCTGCTTATTTAATTTATATGCAGAGTACATCACAAGAAATGCCAGGCGGATGAAGTACAACCTGGAATCGTGATTGCCAGAAGAAATAGCAATCACTCAGATATGCAGATGACACCACCCTTATGGCAGAAACTGAAGAACTAAAGAACACTGTGATGAAGATGAAAGAGTAGAGTAAAAAAGCTGGCTTAAAACTCAACTTTCAGAAAGTGAAGATCATGACATCTGGTCCCATCACTTCATAGCAAATAAATGGGGAAACAATAATAGACTTTATTTTCTTGGGCTCCAAAATCACTGCAAATGGTAACTGTAGCCATGAAATTAAAAGACACTTGCTCTTTGGAAGAAAAGCTATTACTGACCTAGACAGTGTATTAAAAGGTAGAATCATTACTTTGCGACAAAAGTTTATATAGTCAAAGCTATGGTTTTCCCACTACTCATGCATGGATGTGAGAGTTGGACCATAAAGAAGGCTGAATGCCAAAGAACTGATGCTTTTGAACTGTGGTGTTGGAGAAGATGCTTGAGAGTCCTTTGGATTGAAAGGTGATCAAACCAGTCAATCCTAAAGGAAATTAGTCTTGAACATTCATTGGAAGGACTGATGCTGAAGCTGAAGCTCCAATGCTTTGGCCACCTGATATGAAGAGCTGACTCATCAGAATAGACCCTGTTGTGGAGAAAAACTGAAGGCAGGAGGAGAAGGGGATGACAGAGGTCGAGATGGTTGGATGGCATCACCAACTCAATGGATATGAGTTGGAGCAGGCTCCGAGAGTTGGTGAAGGACAGGGAAGTCTGGCATACTGCAGTCTATGGGGTTGCAAAGAATCAGACATGAGTGAGTGACTGAACAGAACTGAACCATATGCTGTGTCCAGGAAAACCACTAAGTATAAAGACAAAGATAAGTTAAAAGCTAAAGAATGATAAAAGATACAGGAGACAAAAGTTAATCAAAGAGAGGAGCAATTGTTATAACAATGTGAAATAATGTAGACTTCAAAACAAAAAATATTACCATCATAAAGAGGGATTATTTTATAACAGTATAGGTTTCAATTATCCCCAAAGATATAACAGTCCTAAATGATTATGTACTTAAAAAAGACCTCAAAATATAGAAGCAAAATCTGACATATCTGAAAGGAGGAATAGATGAATCCACAATTTTTTTCTGAAGACTTGAAAACTGCTTTATCAGTAATTGATGAAACAGAAAACAGGCAAGGATAAGAAGATCTGAACAATACTGTCAAGAACGTGAACTGTCTTATAAATGGACGTTTATAAGATAGTCCATTCAACAGCAGCAGAACACACATTCCTTTACAAAGGAATCAATGAAACCAAAAGTTGGGACACTGAATGAGTCAACAATAATAATCACATTCTACAAACACTGACCAGAAAAGAAAGAGAACAGAAACGGATTATCAAAAGCAGATGTGTAAGACGCTTTAAAAGCATTAGAAAGAAATAATACATACAACTCTATGTCTAAGAACTAAAACTATTCAATGAAATAGACCAGTTCTTTAAAAAATAAAAGTATCTAAAGTCACTGTAGAATAAATAATGTGAACAGTCCTATGTCTATTAATGAAATCCATTTTGTAGTTAAAAAAAAAAGAATGAATCTACCAGCCCAAAAGGATTTCAAAGGTGAATTTTATCAAGTAAGAAAGATAAAAAAAGATAGTTCTATGAAATCCCTTCCAGAATATGAAAGAAGGAAGACTTCCTGAATTTCACGAGGTCATAGATTAATAACAAAAGACAAAACACATCTAAAAAGGAAAACCACAGACCAATATCTCCAATATTTCATATGAAAAAGGACACAAAATACTTTAAAAAGATTGTAGGAGACAGGAAGAATAAAAGAAAAGCAGGCCCCGACAAGGGCCACAAAAGAAATTTATAATTATTGATAAACTGGATGCTATAAGGCATAAGACTCTTGGAACAAGTCCAGAGGGAACAGTTCATAATCTTAAAAACAAAATATGATCCTCTGGTCAGAAAACCAAACCCAGACTGTTTCTCAATTGGCGTCTCAGAGAAACATATTTTACGTATCTGGTGGAAAATCTATAGATAAGAATATTAGTCTTAGTTACTGATTTGTTACTGATTATTGTTTCCTAGTTACTCAATGGTTAATGATCATTTTGTTCTTTGGCCCTGAAGGCCACATGAGTTATAATTTAACTCCCTGCTTATTCTTTCACTCACAGCTGAAAGTATAATAAAGCTGGCTTGGATTCAGTTTCAGCACCTTGGAGCAGTGTTGGTCCCCTGATCCTCGCTTTTCTCTTATGTCTTGTTTCTCATTCTCTCACTGGATTGCACTTTTGGAAACCCTGCTTGTCAAGCTGGTCTCGACAAAAGATGAGCAAATAAGATTTAGTGATATACAAATAGGATAACAAATCATTACCAAATAGGGTTTATTCTAGGAATAAAGAATGAAATTCAACATTTGAAAGTGAATCCACATAAGTAACTATGTTAAGAGTAAAGATTAAACTGCCAAAGGATTAAAGAAAAAAAAAGGGGGGGGGGACTGGAAAACACTTAAGAGATGAATAAAACAAAAATTATGATATAACAAAACTTATGATATGTGGCCAAAGTACTAAAGGGTAAACTAATAGCTGTAAATGCTTACATCTATAAAACAATCAAATCTCAAACAAGTTAACTTTACAAACTTAAGGAATTAGAAAAAGAAGAACAAAATAATTCTAAAGCTGGAAGAGGAAGAAGATAATAAAAGCTTAGATAAGATACATATGAAACAGAAAATAGGAAAACAATGGAGAAAATAAAACTTTGCTTTTCAGAAGAGGTCCTAAAATTAACAAACCTTAGCTGGATGAACTAAGAGGAAAAGAGACGGTGGAAATTACTAAAATCAAAGATGACAGTGAGAGTATTACTACTGATTCCACAGGAGCAAAATGATTATTATAAAGTACCAGGAACAATTTTATACCAGCAAATTTGATAGCCTAGATAAAATGGGAAAATTCCTAGAAGTTCAAAACCTACCCAGACTGAATTATGAAGAAATAAATAATTTGAATAGACTTATCACTATTCAGGAAATTGAATCAATAAACAAACATCCCCTGGCAAAGGAAGAAAAAGCCCTAAACAAGATGGCTTCACATGGGTGAATTCTACTAAATATTTAAAGAAGAAATGAAACAATCATTGTCAAACTGTTCCAAAAGCCGAAGAGGAGAAAACATTTTCAATCTCATTCTATGATATCTGTATTATCTTAATAGGAAACCAAGACCAAAACACAAGAAAACTATAAACTACTATCCCTTATGAGCACTGATGCAACTCTTCAACAGAATGTTAGCAAGTTGAACTTGGCAGCACACTAAAAGGATTACATAACATGACTAGGTATGGTTTATCCCCTGAGTGCTAGGATGATGCAACACATAGAAACTGATCGATGTAATATGCTGCCTTAAGAGAATGAAGGGAAAAATATATGGTCATCTCAAATGATGCAAAAAAAGCAACTGGCAAAATTCAACACTTTTTCATGAAAATGCTAAAATACTAGGCATAGAAAAATAAAACAAAACTACCATAAAAGAAATAGCCACAATGAACAGCATACTCAATACCAAAAGACTAAAAGCTTTTCCTCAAAGATTAAGAACAAGGCAACGAGGTCTACCTTCACCACTTCAATTTAACACAATACTAGAAATTCTAGACAGCAATTAGGAACAAAAAGAAGTAAAAGGCATTCATATTAGAAAGAAAGCAAAATAATCTCTGTTTACAGATGATATGATCTTATATGTAGAAAACTCTAAAGATTCCACACACACAAAACAAATATTAGAATACGTGAATCACTGAAAGATGAACTCCCCAGATCAGCAGGTGCCCAATATGCTACTGGAGATCAGTGAAGAAATAGCTCCAGAAAGAATGAAGAGATGATGCCAAAGCAAAAACAACACCCAGTTGTGGATGTAACTGGTGGTGGAAGTAAAGTCTGATGCTGTAAAGAGTAATACTGCATAGGAACCTGGAATGTTAGGCCCATGAATCAAGGTAAACTGGAAGTGGTCAAAAGGAGATAGTAAGAGTGAACATTGACATTTTAGGAATCAGTAACTAAAAGTGACTGGGATGGGTGAGTTTAACCCAGACGACCATTATATCTACTACTGTGAGCAAGAATCCCTTAGAAGAAAGGGAGTAGCCAACATAGTCAACCAAAGAGTAAGAAATGCAGTACTTGAATTTAATCTCAAAAACAACAGAATGATCTCTGTTCGTTTCCAAGGCAAATCATTCAGTATCATAGTACTCCATGTCTATGCCCTGACCAGTAACGATGAAAAGCTCAAGTTGAAAAGGTCTATGAAGACCTAAAGACCTTCTAGAACTACTATCCAAAAAAGATGTCCTTTCATTATAGGGGACTGGAATGCAAAAGTAGGAAGTCAAAAAATACCTGGAATAACAGACAATTTGACCTTGAGTACAGAATAAAGCAGGACAAAGACAATAGAGTTTTGCCAAGAGAATGCATGGGTAAGAGCAAACACCTTCGTCCAACAACACAAGAGAAGATTGTATACATGAATATCACTAGATGCTAAATACTGAAATCATATTGAATTATTCTTTGCAGTCAAAGATGGAGAAGCTCTGTACAGAAAAAACAAGACCATGAGTTGACTGTGGCTCAGATCATGAACTTATTGCCAAATTCAGACTAAATTGAAGAAAGTAGGGAAAACCACAAGACTATTCAGGTATGACCTAAATCAAATCCCTTATGACTATACAGTACAAGTGACAAATAAGATTCAAGGGATTAGAGCTAACAGACAGTGCCTGAAGTACTATGGATGGACATTTGTGACACTGTACAGGAGGCAGTGATCAACACCATCTCCAAGAAAAAGAAATGCAAAAAGGCAAAATGGTTGTTTGAGGAGGCCTTACAAATAGCTATAAAAAGAAGAGAAGTGAAAGTCAAAGGAGCAAAGAAAAGATATTCCCATTTCAAGGCAGTTTCAAAGAACAGCAAGGAGAGATAAGAAAGCCTTCCCCACTGATCAATGCAAAGAAATAGAGGAAAACAATAGAATGGGAAAGACTAGATCAGTTCAAGAAAATCAAAGATACCAAGGCAACATTTCATGCAAAGATGGGCACAATAAAGGACAGAAAAGGTGCGGACCTAACAGAAGCAGAAGTTATACAGAGGCTGCAGCAGAGTACACAGAAGAAAGATACACAAAATATCTTCATGACCCAGAGAACCATGATGTAGTGATCACTAACCTAGGGCCACATTCCATTCTGGAATGCAAAGTCAAGTGGGCCTTAGGAAGCATCGCTATGATCAAAGCTAGTGGAGGTGATGGAATTCCAGTTGAGCTATTTCAAATCCTGAAAGATGATGCTGTGAAAGTGCTGCATTCAGTATTCTGCAAATCTGGAAAACTCAGCAGCGGCCACGGGACTGGAAAAGGTCAGTTTTCATTCCAATCCCAGAGAAAGGCAATGGCAAAAGAATGCTCAAAATACTGCACAATTGCACTCATCTCAAATGCTAGCAAAGCAATGCTCAAAATTCTCCAAGCCAGGCTTCAATAGTATATGGACCATGAACTTCCAGATGTTCAAGCTATATTTAGAAACAGCAGAGGAACCAGAGGTCAAGTGGCCAACATTCATTGGATCATCGAAAAACCAAGAAGAGTTACGAAAAAAAAACCCAACAAAAAACAACCATCTACTTCTACTTTGCTGATTATGCCAAAGCCTTTGACTGTTTGAATCACAAGAAACAGTGGAAAATTCTTCAAGAGATGGGAATACCAGACCACCTGACTTGCTTCCTGAGAAATCTGTATGCAGGTCAAGAAGCAATGGTTAGAGCTGGACATGGAACAACAGACTGGTTTCAAATCGGAAAAACGAATATGTCAGGGCTATATATTGTCACCCTGTTTATTTAGTTTATATGCAAAGTATGTCATGAAAAATGCTGGGCTGGATGAAGCACAATCTGGAATCAAGATTGCCAGGAGACATATTAATAACCTCACATGCAGGTGACACCACACTTATGGCAGAAACCAAAGAAGAACCAGAGAACCTCTCGGTAAAGTGACAGAGGACAGTGAAAAAGTTGCCTTAAAACTCAATATTCAGAAAACTAAGATCATGGCATCTGGTCCCATTACTTCTTGGCAGATAGATGAGGAAACAGTGGAAACAGTGTTAGACTTTATTGTTGGGGGCTCTCAAATCACTGCAGATGGTGACTGCAGCCATTAAATTAAAAAGATGCTTGCTCCTTGGAAGAAAAGTTTTGATCAATCTAGAGAGCATATTAAAAAGCTAGACATCACTTTGCCAACAAAGGTCTGTCTAGTCAAATCTATGGTTTTTCCAGTAGATGTGATATTTGGACTATAAAGAACACTTAGTGGCAAAAAAATTGATGCTTTTGAACTGTGGTGTTGCAGAAGACTCTTGAGAGTCCCTTGGACTGCAATGAGATTCAACCAGCCCATCAAAAAGGAAACCAGTCCTAAAAATTCATTGGAAGGACTGATGCTGAAGCTGAAACTCCAAAACTTTTGCCCTCTGATGCAAAGAACTGACTCATTTGAAAAGACCCTGATGCTGGGAAAGATTGAAGGAGGGAGGAGAAGGGGACGGCAGAGGATGAGATGTTTGGATGGCATCACTGACTCAATGGAGATGAGTTTGAGTAAACTCTGGGAGTTGGTGATGGACAGGGAGGCCTGACCTGCTGCAGTCCATGGGGTTGCAAAGAGTTGGACATGACTGAGTGACCGAACTGAATGGAATTAATCAAAATTGCAGAATACAAAGTTAACATACAGGAATTAGTTTCATTTCTATGCAATCTGAGAATGAAATTACAAAACAATTCCAACATAACATGCAAAAAAAAAAAAAAAAACTTCAGATGTAACTTAACCAAGGTGGTGAAAGACCAGTGCAATGAAAGCTATGAAACATTGCCATCAGAAATTAAAATATGAAAAATGCAAGCACACCCCATATTCATGGACTGAAAGAATTAATTTTGCTAAAATGCCACAGCTATTCAAAGTGATACATAGATTCAATGTGATCCCTACCAAAATCTCAATGACTTTGTTTTGCATAAATAGAAAAATGCACTTGAAATTCATATGAAAATGCATATGGAATTCCATGTGATCCTAAAAGCCAAAATAATCATGAAAAAGAACAAAATTAGAGGATTTACACTTCCTGACTTCAAAACTTATTACAAAGCAATATTAATCATCCTCATGTGGTACTGGGATAAACATGAACATATAGACTAATGGGATAGAATAAAGACCAGAAATATACCGTTGCGTATACATTCAAGTATTTTTTGACAAAAATGCCAACACCATTCAATGGGGCAAGGACAATCTTTTTAACAAAAGCTGTTGGGAAAACTAGACTTTCACATGCAAAATAATTAAGGTGAACCCTAACACCATACAAAAGAATTAACTCAAAATGGACCACGGATCTAAATTTAAGACCTAAAACAATAAAACTCTTAGTAGAAAACATACTGTAAAAGTTTCATGACATCACATTCGGTAATGACAATTTGGATATGACAGCAAAAACATGGGCATCAGAAATATAAACAGGACTTACTGAAATTTTTTAAAAAGTGTACATCAAAAGATACTATCAAATGAGTAAAAATGCAACTCACAGAATGGGAGAAAACGTGTAAATCACATATTTGACAAGGGATTAAAACATCCAGGGTATAGAGAAAGCTCTTAAAACTCAATAGTTACAAAAGTAAACTACCAGACATAAAAGAAAAAGAGAGCAAAAGACAAATAAAAATTTTTCCTAAGAAAAAATATAATGGCCAATGAGTACATGAACAGATATTCAACATCACTAGGAACATATTAAATCATTAGGGAAAAATAAATCAAAAGTATAATGGGATACCTCACATCCATAAGGTAAGCTCTTACCAAATAACAAAACAACAACAACAAAACAGAAAACAATTGTTGCCAAGAATGTGGAAAGATTAGAATCTCTGTGCATTGTTGGTAGGTATGTAAAAAAGTAGAGTTGCTGTGGAACACAGAAGGGCGGGTTCCTGAAATAATTAAAAATAGAATTAGTACCTAGTCTAGTAATTCCGCTTCTGAGTATACAACTAAAAACACTGAAGGCAGTTTATTAAAGAGATATTTATGTCCTTACACTTATGTTCATAGTAGCATTATTCACATACCTAAAATGTGGGAGCAACTCAAGTGTCCATCCATAAACAGATAAATATATAAGCAAAATATGGTATCTACATATAATTCAATGTCATTCAATCTTTAAAAAGAATGAAATTCTGCAATATGTTACAACATATGGATGAATGAATCCACTAGATGAATCCACTGAACCAGTCACAAACAGATAAATACTGTATGAATTACTTGTATCAAAAATAATAGAGAAAGTATAATGATTGCTGCCAAATGTGGGGTGGGGAGGATAGGGAATTATTATTTAATGGGTAAAGTTTCAGTTATGAAGATGGATGGGGGTGATGATTTGTAACATTATGTATGATTAATATTTAATATCACTCAATTTCACATTTAAATATGCTTACAATGGTAAATTTTATGTTATATGTATTTTACCGTAATAAAAAGAACTTGAAAATTAAAAAAAATTTACAGATCAATGGATACAGGAAAAAAGCATTTGCTAAAACTCAACATGATAAAAGGCTCATGACTACTAATACAAGTGAACTTCCGTGACTTGACAA
>SJYC01135262.1:0-12719 GCA_006408675.1 Madoqua kirkii
AGATATGGAATAATTAATATGGATAGGCACAGAAATTAAATAGCAAAAGAAATTTTTAAAGAGAACAAAAAGGAATAATATTACTTGCTTTCAGGAAGCTAAAGCAATCAAAACAGAATGGTATTGATGAAAGGAATAGACATAAATTAATAGATTAGGAAAGAATCCTGAAATAAACCCAAACAAATAAATATAGTCATTGGACATCTGATAAAAGTGAAAGAACACATAAATGGAGATGCTACAGTTTTCTTAATAAATAAAGTGAGAAATTTCCATACTACATTCTTATCATAAAGACAGCCATGCCCATTTTCCAGAGATGAAAGCCCTAACAGTCAACACAGAGACAAAAATGCAGTACTTGGGTGCAATCTCAAAAATGACACAATGATCTCTGTTCATTTCCAAGGCAAACCACTGAACAGCAGAGTAATTCAAGTCTATGCACCAACCACTAATGCTAAAGAAGCTGAAGTTGAAAGGTTCTATGAAGACCTACAGACTTTCCACAGCAAACACCAAAAAAAGATGTTCTTTTCATCATGGGAAGTGGCAAGTTTGGCCTTGGAGTACAAAATGAATCAGGGCAAAGGCTAACAGAGTATTGTCATGAGAACACAGGGGTCATAGCAAACACCCTCTTCCAGTAACACAACAGAAGAGTCTACACATGAACATCACCAGATGGAAATAACAAAATCTGATCACATTCTCTGCAGTTGAAGATGGAGAAGCTCTATACAGTCAGCAAAATCAAGACTAGGAGCTGACTGTGGCTCAGATCATGAATTCCTTATTGCCAAATTCAGACTAAATTGAAGAAAGTAGGGAAAACCACTAGGCCATTAGGTATAACCTAAATCAAATCCCTTTTGATTATACTGTAGAAGTGATAAACAGATTCAAGGGATTAGAGCTGATACCGGGTCTGAAGAACTACAGATGGTGGTTCATGACACTGTACAGGAGGCAGTGACTAGGACTATTCCCAGGAAAAAGAAAAGCAAAAAGGCAAAGTGGCTGTTTGAGGAGTCCTTACAAATAGCTGAGCAGAAGAGCTAAAGGCAAAGGAGAAAAGAAGAGACATAAGATCAGAATGCAAACTTTCAAAGAATAGCAAGGAGAGATAAGAAAGCCTTCCTCAGTAATCAATGCAGAAAAATAGAGGAAAACAATAGAATGGGAAATATTAGAGATATTTTCAAGAAAACTAGACATAGCAAAGGAATATCTCATGCAAAGATAGGCACAATAAAAGACAGAAACGGTAGGGACCTAACAGAAGCAGAAGACATTAAGACAAGGTGGCAAGAATACACAGAAGAACTATACAAAAAACATCTGATGCAGATAACCATGATGGGTGTGATCATTCACCTAGAGCCAGACAACCTGGAGTACAAAGTCAAGTGGGCCATAGGAAACATCATAACAAACAATGCTAATGGGGGGATTGGAATTCCAGTTGAGCTATTCCAAATTCTAAAAGATGATGCTGTAAAAGGACTACACTCAATATGCAAGCAAATATGGAAACTCAGCAGTGGCCACAGGAGAAGGGCAAAGCCAAAGAATTTTCAGACTATCACACAATTGCACACATTTGACATGCTAGCAAAGTAATGTATAAAATTCTCCAAGCCAAGCTTCAACAGTACATTAAACGAGATCTTCCAGATGTTTAAGCTGGATTTAGAAAAGGCAGAGGAATCAGAAATCAAATTGCCAACACCCATTGGATCATAGAAAAAGAATGTTCCAGAAAAACATCTACTTCTGCTTCACTGATACACTAAAGCCTTTGACTATATGGATTACAACAAACTGTGGAAAAATCTTAAAGAAATGGGAATACCAGACCACTTTACCTGCCCTCTGAGAAACCTGTATGCAGGTTAAGAAGCAAGAGTTAGAACCAGACATGGAACAACAGAATGGTTCCAAATTGGGAAAGGAGTTCATCAAGGTGTATATGGTCACCCTGCTTATTTAACTTATATGCAGAGTACATCATACAAAATGTCAGGCTGGAAAGCACAAGATGGAACAAAGATTGCAGGGAGAAATATCAATAACCTCAGATATGCAGATGATACCACCCTTATGGCAGAAAGTGAAGAGGAACTAAAGAGGCTCTTGATGACGGTGAAAGGATAGCAAAAAAGCTGGCTTAAAACTCAACAGTCAAAAAACTAAGATTATGGTAAACAGTCACATCGCTTCATGGTAAACAGATGGGAAAACAATGGAAACAGTGACAGACTTCATTTTCTTTTGCTCCAGAATCATGACAGATGGTGACTGCAGCCACGATATTAAAAAATGTTTGTTCCTTAGATGGAAAACTATGACAAACCTAAGTGTTAGTCGCTCTGTCATGTCTGACTCTGTGCTACTCCATGGGCTATAGCCTACCAGGCTAATTGCCCACAGGATTCTCCAGGCAAGAATACCAGGGTGAGTTGCCATTCCATTCTCTGAGGATCTTCCCAACCCAGGGATCGAACCTGGGTCTCTTACATTGGTAGGCAGATTCCTTACCATCTGAGCCACTAGGGAAGACCATGACAAACCTAGACAGCATATTAAAAGGCAGTGTCATTACTTTGTGACAAAAGTCCATAAAGTCAAAGCTATGGTTTTCCCAGTACTCATGCCATGGATGTGAGAATTTGGACCATAAAGAAGGCTGAATGCTGAAGATGTCATGCTTCTGAACTGTGGTATTGGAGAAGGCTCTTGTGAATCCCTTGGACTGAAAGAAAACCAAACCAGTCAATCCTAAAGGAAATCAACCCTGAATATTCACTGGAAGGATTGATGCGGAAGCTCCAATACTTTGGCCACCTGATGAGAAGAGCTGACTCATTAGAAAAGACACTGTTGCTAGAAAAAATCAGAAGAAGGGGACGACAGAAGACGAGATGGTAGGGTGGTATCACTCACTCAATGGACATGAGTGTGAGCAAGAGCCAGCAGATGGTGAAGGAAACGGACGCCTGGCGTGCTTCAGTCCCTGGTGTTGCAGAGTCAGACAAGAATAAGCAACTGAACAAGAACTCTGAACTTACAAAAGATAATATACTTTCAAGAAAAAATGGCAAGGCAATTGGAAAAACAAAATCCTGGCACACTCCCAAGAGAAAGTTATCAACAGAATTAAACTCAGGTACCTATAGCAATATGAAACTATCATCAATCTACATTTAAATATGAAATTTAAACTTAATACAAACATAGTTATTCTAAAAGGAAATTTTATGACATTATGTTAGGTCCGTCTAGTCAAGGCTATGGTTTTTGCAGTGGTGATGTATGGATGCGAGAGTTGGACTGTGAAGGAAGCTGAGCACCGAAGAATTGATGCTTTTGAACTGTAGTGTTGGAGATGCATCTTGAGAGTCCCTTGGACTGCAAGGAGATCCAACCAGTCCATTCTGAAGGAGATCAGTCCTGGGTGTTCATTGAAAGGACTGATGCTAAAGCTGAAACTCCAGTACTTTGGCCACCTCATGTGAAGAGCTGACTCACTGAAAAAAACGCTGATGCTGGGAGGGATTGGGACCAGGAGAAGAAGGGACGACAGAGGAAGAGATGGCTGGATGGCATCACCAACTCGATAGGCATGGGTCTGAGTGAACTCCAGGAGTTGGTGATGGACAGGGAGGCCTGGCGTGTTGTGATTCATGGGGTCGCAAAGAGTCGGACACGACTAAGCTGAACTGAACGGAATGAGTTCATTTAAACTTCAAAAATCTAATTTGTCTTACTAAAGGAGAGGCCCCAGCAAGATGGTAGGGGGAGCAAAATTAGAATCAAACCCCATACCTGCCAGAGATGCTTGTAAGGCTCAGATAAAACTTTGTGTGCACCAGGACCCAGGAGGAACGAGCAGTGACCCCATAAGAGACTAACCCAGCCGTGCCTATGATGTCCAAGAGGCACCAGTGGAGGTGTGGGTCAGCAGTGGCATGCTTCAGGGTTGGGAACACTGAGTGCAGCAGCGTGTGCACGAGACCTGGGAAGGAGGGCGCTGTCATCATCACTACCTCCACCACAGTTTGGTCTCAGGTCAACAGCGAGGGAACACAGCTGACAGAAAACTGTATTACAGACTTACTGAACTTGTCCCCACCCATTAGAACAAGGCCCAGTTTTCCCCACAGTCAGTATCTTCAGGAAGCTTCCATAAGCCTCTTCTCCTTATCCTTCAGAGGGCAGACAGAAGGAAAACTACAACTGCAGAAAACTAATCAAACTGATCACAAGGCCCACAGCCTCGTCTAATTCAGTGAAACTATGAGCCATTCCATGTAGGGCCACACAAGACAAACAGGTCATGGTAGAGAGTTTTGACAAAACGCGGTCCACTGGACAAGGGAATTACAAAACACTTCAGTATTCTTGCCTTGAGAACCCCATGAACATATGAAATGGCAAAAGGTAAGATACTGAAAGATGAACTCCCCAGGCCAGTAGGTGCCCAATATGCTACTTGAGAAGAGTGGAGAAATAACTCCAGAAAGAATGAAGAGGTGGAGCCAAAGCGAAAACAATGCCCTTGACTGGTGATGGAAGTAATGTCTAATGCAGTAAAGAACATTTAACATAGGAACCTGGAATGTTAGGTCCATGAATCAAGGTAAACTGGAAGTGGTCAAACAGGAGATGACGAGAGTGAATATCAACATTTTGGGAATCGGTGAACTAAAACGGACTGGAATGGGTGAATTTAATTCAGATAACCATTATACCTACTAATGTGGGCAATAATTTCTTAGAAGAGATGGACTAGCCCTCATAGTCAACAAAAGAGTCCTAAATGCATTACTCAGTTGCAATCTCAAAAACAATACAATCTGTTCATTTTCAAGGCAAACCATTCGATATCATAGTAATTCAGTCTATGCACCAACTACTAATGCTGAATAAGCTGAGGTTGAATGATTCAGTGAAGACCTACAAGACCTTCTGAAAGGTTCTATGAAGACCTATAAGACTTTCTAGAACTAACACCCAAAAAAGATATCCTTTTCATTATAGGGGACTGGAATGCCAAAGTAGGAAGTCAAGAGATACTGGAGTAAAAGGCAAATTTGGCCTTGGAATACAAAATGAAGCAAGGCAAAGCTAATAGAGTTTTTGCCAACAGAATGCACTTAAAAAACCACAAGAGACAACTCTACACATGAACATCACCAGATGGTCAATACCGAAATCAGACTGATTATATTATTTGCTGCCAAAGATGGAGAAGCTCTGTATAGTCAGAAAAAACAAGACTACGAGCTGACTGTGGCTCAGATCATGAACTCCTTATTGCCAAATTCAGACTAAACTGAAGAAAGTAGGGAAAACCACTAGACCATTCAGGTATGACCTAAATCAAATCCCTTACGACTATACAGTACAAATGACAAATAGATTCAAGGGACTGGAGCTGATAGACAGAGTGCCTGAAGAACTATGGACAGAGGTTCATGACATTGTACAGGAGGCAGTGATCAAGACCACCCCTAACAAAAAGAAATGTAAAAAGGTAAAATGGTTGTCTGAGGAGGGCTCACAAATAGCTGAGAAAAGAAGAGAAGCAAAAGTCAAAAGAGCAAAGAACAAGTATACCCATTTGAATGCAGAGTTTCAAAGAATAGCAAGGAGAAATAAGAAAGCATTGCTTGGTGATCAGTGCACAGAAATAGAGAAAAACAACAGAATGGGAAAGATTAGATCATTTCAAGAATCAGAGATACCAAGAGAACATTTCACGCAGATGGGTACAATAAAGGACAGAAATGGTAGGGACCTAACAGAAGCAGAAGATAATAAGAGGTGGCAAGAATACAAGAACTATACAAAAAATATCTTCATGACCCAGATAACCATGAGGGTATGATAACTCACCTAGAGCCAGGTATCCTGGAATGCAAAATCAAGTGAGCATTAGGAAGCATCATTACGATCAAAGCTGGTAGAGGTGATCGAATTCAAGTTGAGCTATTTCAAATCCTGAAAGATGATGCTGAGAAAGTGCTGCACTCAATATGCCAGCATATTTGGAAAACTCAGCAGTGGCCACTGGATTGAAAAGGTCAGTTTTCATTCCCATCTCAAAGACAAAGAAAGGCAATGCCAAACAATGTTCAAGCTACTGCACAATTGCACTCATCTCACAAGCTAGCAAAGCAATGCTCCAAATTCTCCAAGCAGATTTCAACAATTCGGGAACCGTGAACTTCCAGATGTTCAAGCTATATTTAGAAAAGACAGAGGAACCAGAAATCAAATTGCCAAAATCTACTGGATCATTGAAAAAGCAAGAGAGTTCCAGAAAAACATCTACTTCTGCTTTATCAACTACATCAAAGCCTTTGACTGTGTGGATCACAACAAACTGTGGAAAATTCTCAAAGTGAGGAATACCAGACCACCCAACCTGTCTCCTGAGTTATCTATATGAAGGTCATGAAGCAACAATTAGAACTGGACATGGAACAACAGACTGGTTACAAATCGGGAAAGGAGTACATCAAGGTTGTATACTGTCACTCTGCTTATTTAACATATGCAGAATACATCATGCAAAATGCTGAGCTGAATGAAGCACAACCTGGAATCAAGATTACTGAGAGCATTAATTAAAAAAAAAAAGATTGCCGGGAGAAATATCAGTAACCTCAGATAAGCAGATGACACTACCCTTATGGCAGAAAGCTAAGAACTAAAGAGCCTCTTGATGAAAGTGAAAGGAGAGTGAAAAAGCGGCTCAAAACTCAACATTCAGAAAACAAAGATTATAGCATCTGGTTCCATCACTTCATGGCAAATAGATGGGGAACAAGGGAAACAGTGAGAGACTTTATTTTCTTGGGCTCTAAAATCATTGCAGATGGTGACTGCAGTCATGAAATTAAAAGAAGCTTAAGAAACTATGGCCAAACTAGACAACATATTAAAAAGAAGAGACATTACTTTGCTGACAAAGGTCCATATAGTCAAAACTATGGTTTTCCAGTAATCATGTATGGATGTGAGAGTTGGACTATAGAGAAAGCTGAGCATGGAAGAACTGATGCTTTTGAACTGTGGTATTGGAGAAGACTCTTGAGAGTCTCTTGGGTTCCAAGGAGATAAAACCAGTCAATCCTAAAGGAGATAAGTCCTGAATATTCATTGGAAAGACTGATGCTGAAGCTGAAACTCCAATATTTTGGCCACCTGATGCAAAGAACTAACTTATTGGAAAAGACCCTGATGCTGGGAAAGATTGAAGGTGGGAGGAGACGTGGACGACAAGAGATGAAATGGTTGGATGGCATCACTGATTTGATGGATATGAGTTTGCGCATGCTGTAGGAGTTGGTGATGGACAGTGAAGCCAGGCCTGCTGCAGTCCATGGGGTCACAAAGAGTTGGATATGTCTGTGTGACTGAACTGAACTGTCTTACTATAAGTTCTGTTTCTTCTACTTTTATGTACAAATTTTAAAGACAAGTTTCAGAAATACAGTGTTGCCTTATAAAAACTGGTAATATTCATCTTTGCTTCCATCTAGTGCTTTTCAAGTACCAATAAAGAAAACAAAAGGAAACCCAGGAGATGTGACTTACTCATCTTGAATCTAGCACAAGGCTGGGACATGGTAGAAATTTAATAAATAAATAGTGCTAAACCGAAGGAAAGGGAAGATAATTTTAAAGATATAGAGTAAATTATGGTTTGCTGAAGTTTATTAGTTTTTTTTTAGTTTTACTAGTTTAATTAGTTTTATTAGTTTTCTATTACTACCATAATGAATTAACACAAATTTAATGGCTTAAAACAATGAAAATTTATAACCTTACAGTTTTATAGGTCAGAATTTGACATGAGTCTACTAGGCTAACATCAAGAGGGTTCACTGAACTACATTCCTTTCTAGAGGTTTCAAGAAAGAGCTGTTTCCTTGCTGTTGTTAGTTTACAGGAGACACATTGTTTGGCTGTTGACTTTTCTAACCCCATTTTCAAAGGCAGGCCCCACAAACTAAGTCCACTTATCTCCAACTTAGATCACTTATCTCTTATTTGGATCACTTATCTTTCTTTTACCTCTTCTACTTTTAGGGACTTCAGTGATTATATTAGTCCTATTTCAAGGTCAACTGATTAGCAACCCTAATTATACATCTGCAACCTTAATTCCTTTTGACTTGTAAGACAACATATTCAAAGATTCCAGAGATTAGAATGTGTACATCTTGGGGGCCATTATTCTGAATACCCCACTATGTTTTTTTGAGCATTTTATAGAAAATTAACAAATGGAAAGTACTTGCCTATGGTACTTTAAAGACTTGAAAAGGATATATATTTATCAGTGGCTACTTCTATCTGATACATTATTGTAATAGAGTTTAAATACTGTATTAATACTTCATTCTAATTTCATCATTCTTTTCTTGGGGGAAAAAAAAAGGTTAGATCACTAATATTTAAAACACATAACACTTTAATTGTAAAACAAATAATTAACCAGCTTGTACTGAGTGACACAAAAGTATAATTATTTCACACAGCAATTTCAATAAAAG
Source organism: Madoqua kirkii (assembly GCA_006408675.1). Taxonomy (NCBI): domain Eukaryota; kingdom Metazoa; phylum Chordata; class Mammalia; order Artiodactyla; family Bovidae; genus Madoqua; species Madoqua kirkii. The sequence continues at coordinate 8,574 of SJYC01135262.1, forward strand.
GAAAAACAAGGACATTTATATCAAAGGAAAAATATGAATTTTAAACAAGTCAAAGCACATTCATATAACAATTTAAATAGCCTTCACTGACTATCTTCTTCAATTCAAAAAATGCCAGTGTCAGCAGGAAAAGTCCATGGACCAAAATAGTGTTCTGTGTTCACAATTTTTATAACAAGTCCAGTTATTCTTTGTCTAACAATGATTAAGCATAATAGGAATTGACATCAGCAACATGGTGCATAAGATGGTCAGCGAATGAGACATCCTTATATTACTTTTGTGGTTATTTCAGGATCTAATACCTTACTCCAGCACCTTACTCCAAGGGACCTGCGAGGAATCTCTTCCAATAATATGGCAAGTAAGAAACAGACAAACGGGGCTACCAAACCAGTGTGTGCTCAGTCACACAGCCGTGTCCAACTCTTTGCAACTCCATGGACTGAAGCCCACTAGACTCCTCTGTCCATGGGATTTTCCAGGCATGAGTTGCTATTTCCTCCTTCAGGCCATCTTCCCAACCTAGGCACTGAACCTTCCCAACCCAGGGATTGAACTCGAATCTCCTGCACTGCAGGTGGATTCTTTACTAGGCCAGTAAATCTGCCTAGAACTCCACTGGCTGCTATCTCTCAAAAACTGACAGAATGCTGTGCCTGGCAGGCACTTAGGCATGAAAGAAAACTTGCATAAGTCCAGCTTTCACCAAAGGATCTGAATTTGGTCAGAGAGTATGAAGTATGAAAAACTTCCTGGTGCTGCAAACACTGAACAAGGCTGATTTATCCAGTGGAAGCAACTCCTCCCTTACGGGATAAAGAAAGCAGCTGGGCAAGATATGGCTGGAGAAATCCATTTCTCTTCACCTGGAGTATGAAAGTGGGAGCTTCACAACTCAGGAAAGGGAGAATGATGGCAAAGAGGAGAAAAGGGACACCACTGAGCAAAAAGTCCACCCATGAGCCTACTGGAAACCACCCACTGATGTGGTTCACGGGCCTATCGACACCTTCAATGCACCTCAATGCTACAGCCCACACCTCCCCGCTGAATGCACCTGAGCCCTACAGCCCACACCTCCCTCCTCAATGCACCTCAAGGCTACAGCCCACACCTCTCTTCTCAATGCACCTCAAGGCTACAGCCCACACCTCCCCCCTCAATGCATCTCAATGCTACAGCCCACACCTCACCTCTCAATGCACCTCAGCCCTACAGCCTACACCTCTCTTCTCAATACACCTCAAGGCAACAGCCCACACCTCCCCCCTCAATGCATCTTAATGCTACAGCCCACATCTCACCTCTCAATGCACCTCAGCCCTACAGCCTACACCTCCCTCCTCAATGCACCCCAAGGCTACAGCCCACACTACAGCCTACACCTCCCTCCTCAATGCACCTCAAGGCTACAGCCCACACCTCCCCCCTCAATGCACATCAGCCCTATAGCCCACACCTCCCTCAACAATGCACTTCAAGGCTACAGCCCACACCTCCTCCCACTTTGCCAGGGGTTCCTTGTGCTTGCTCCTGCTTAAGCCTCCAGAAATGTATTCTGGCAAACAGGAAGTCCACGAAGAAAACAAACCACCACAATCAACCCATGAGTGAGAAACTACAAAAACCTTGATCTATAGTGGCCACTTTCTGGATAACAAGAGGTTTCCAAAATCCAGCCTGGGAAAATGTTAAAAGCTGAGAAGGCATTTATGCTTAAAATTTCTCCCCAAAGGGTTAAGTAGTATACTGGAGCAGATACAGCTTTACAGGGGAAATAAACTCAAATATCAACATTATAAAGATACAATGGCATATGCAAAAGGCACAAGCAGAGTTAAGGAAGTATCAACTACTTCACATGTAACAGCATTAACATAAATCCACAAGAAAAATTTTAAAAAATCAAGGAAATACAGGACCACAGAAAGAAAAAGCCCACACCTCCCTCAACAATGCACTTCAAGGCTACAGCCCACACCTCCTCCCACTTTGCCAGGGGTTCCTTGTGCTTGCTCCTGCTTAAGCCTCCAGAAATGTATTCTGGCAAACAGGAAGTCCACGAAGAAAACAAACCACCACAATCAACCCATGAGTGAGAAACTACAAAAACCTTGATCTATAGTGGCCACTTTCTGGATAACAAGAGGTTTCCAAAATCCAGCCTGGGAAAATGTTAAAAGCTGAGAAGGCATTTATGCTTAAAATTTCTCCCCAAAGGGTTAAGTAGTATACTGGAGCAGATACAGCTTTACAGGGGAAATAAACTCAAATATCAACATTATAAAGATACAATGGCATATGCAAAAGGCACAAGCAGAGTTAAGGAAGTATCAACTACTTCACATGTAACAGCATTAACATAAATCCACAAGAAAAATTTTAAAAAATCAAGGAAATACAGGACCACAGAAAGAAAATAGTATTGATATTTTCCAGCAAGCAAGCTAGAACGTGCCAAATATACAATCTAACAAAGAATTCAAATTAGCTGTTCTAAAGGAACTCAACAAATTACAAGAAAACTCAGGACATATCAATGAATTCAGGAATAAAAAGATGAAGAAATGATTCTTTATTAAAGAGAAGGAAATTATTAAAATTATTAAAAAGAACCAAACAAAATTCAATGAATGACCTGAAGTATGCAGTGCAACAAGGCTGCCCATATGGAAGAAAAAAATGTAACTTAGAGGGTAGGAATTTTAAAATGATAGAAGAGGGAGTTTAAACTAAAAGAGAACAAAGAAACTCTATGTGATCAATGGAAATCCATCAAAAAGACAAATATCAGGATAATCAGGATTCCAGACAGAGAAGGGGAGGGCAGGGAGTTAAAGAAATGATAGGTGAAATTTTCCAAAATCTGAGGAAAGAGTTGGACATATAAGATTACAAAGCTAATAGATCATCCTGCTATCTCAGAGCAAAAAGCACCCTCTAAGACTTTAAAGGCAGGCAGGGGTGGGGGGCGAGGGGGTGGTGGGAAGAAAGGAATGGAAGCTATAATGGACTACCTTTAGGATTTCTCTGCAGACACCCTTTAGGCCAGGGGACAGTGGAAAGACATGTTTGAAGAGTGCAAAGATAAAAATGCCCAGCAAAGAATGGTTTATCTAGCAAAGTTGTGCTTCCCTGGTGGCTTAGATGGTAAAGAATCTGCCTGCAATGTGGGAGACTTGGGTTTGATCCGTGGGTCAGAAAGATTCTTCTGGAGAAGGGAATGGCTACCTGCTCCAGGAGAATTCCTTGAACAGAGGAGCCTGGTGGGCTATAGTCCATGGGGTTTCAAAGAGTCAAACACGACTGAATGATTAATTTCTCTGCAGAAACTCTTCAGGCCAGGGGGACAGTAGAATGACATATTTGAAGAGGTGAAAGATAAAAGTTCCCAACCAAGAATGGTTTATCTAGCCAAGTTATCCTTCGGATAGAAAGAAGTAAAGACTTCCAGACAAACAACATCTAAGGGAGTTCACCACCACTACATCAGCCTTGTACTTAATGCTAAAAGGAGTTCAAGCTAAAATGAAAACAAGCTAATCAGTCACATGAAAGCACACAAAATTACACAATACATTGGGAAAGAACAGAAACACACAGTTAGATTTAGAAAACTATAACTGTGTAGTAGGATGGTGTGTTAACCAAACAAGAGTACAAAGTCTAAATGAAAGAGGAGGAAAAGTATAGCTACAATAAGCTATTCATAAATATGCAACAAAAAGAGGTAAACTGTGACATCAATAATATAAAGGCAGGAGCAAAACGGTAGACGCTTTATTGTTGTTCAGTCCCTAAGCTGTGTCTGTGTCTCTGTGACCCCATTAAATGCAGCACGGAAGGTTCCTCTGTCTTCCACCATCTCCTGGAGATTCTTAAATTCATGTCCATTGAGTCAGTAATACTATCTAACCATCTCATCCTCTGCACACTAAGGAAAAACTTTACAAGTTAAAAGAAATTGTTATTAGCCTCAACTGGACTATTTGTAAGATGTTATAACTAACTCTTTGGTAAAAATGACAATATACAGCCGTGAGGTACTCCTTCTCCTATTTGAAACCAGTCTGTTGTTCCATGTCCAGTTCTAACTGTTGCTTCCTGACCTGCATACAGGTTTCTCAAGAGGCAGGTCAGGTG